>CM071867.1:2347962-2382033 GCA_036759665.1 Gynandropsis gynandra
GCGTAACGCCACGGCCTGGTGCTTCGATGGCCCCGCCGTGTTCTGGAACGTGATGTCACGCGCCAAGAACCTTTCTCCTACCACGGCTGTTCAAACAACATAAAAATCATGATCTACAGGTTTTTTTAATGGGATTTTTAAGTTATTCAAATGCAGCTTAGCACGATTTTTTAGATCAATATAAAAAAAATATTTGTTTTTGTTTTAAGCGTAAATATAATGATATTAGAGACTCCATCCGCAGTCACGATCATATATAACTATATATATATATATATAATTAATCATCAAATAAATGTTAAGCTCTATATATATTAAACTGTACGTTGAGACGAATGCATAGAAGAGTCAAGAAAGACGCAACAAAATAAAAAAGGACAAAAAGATATGGACACAATGAAGCAAGTGGAGAAAGCCACGAAGGAAAGAGGATAACAATGTGACAAGGAAAGTATGTACTATCCACTAATAAAAAGAAAATAGTGATACTCCAAGCATATCAAATACGATCTCTGAAAATTAAATTTAGAATTTAGAGTTATTAAATATTATATATAAAAAGGTATAATATATATATATCCTAACTGATGACAAAACATGACAAAATTTAAATCTAACCCATCTTTTATTTGTTTCTATAATAATATTAATAATAATTATTTAAAAATAAAATAAAAGAAGGGATGGACTTACCCACTGTGGCAGAGTGGAAAGTGGTGCTTCCATCGACGACATTCCTATTTCCGGTTATAATGGTCCTCGTCCGACCATCTCCAATGAACATTATGTTCTTCTTCTTCTTGGAAACCTCCACGTTCTCTTTATAAACTCCGGCTTTTATATGAATCACATACCTCTTGTTGCTGTTCTCCGGCGCCGCCGCCACCGCCGCAGCCACACTCCTGAACTTCCCGCTTCCGTCGGCGGCCACCGTGGCATCGGCTTTCACCGTCGAAGACTGGAGGAGTCTCCTGTCTCCAGCGGAGAGCCACTTCGGCCACCCATCGCCGTCAAGTTCTCCGCCGCCGACGAGGGACGTATCCTCCATGAGTTTTCGGTGGTTGTTGTTCTTAAGCTCGAAATTGGCGATGTCCGTATCGGTCATATTCTTGATCATTGCTAGTGCATTGCTACACATGTGCTCTACGTGTACCTGTTGTGACCGATTGATATGAAATTATTTATTAGGTTTTTGGACAGTAATTAATACTGATTAATGAGTTTTGGTATATTAATTAGTTACACACACGGTTGATCATTATCATCTGGACCATTAAAAAATTATGGTTTAAAAAATGATAGGATTTTAATATTTTGTGCCAAGCAAAATAATTTTCCAACAAATCATTATAATCTGGACCTATCCATGTGAGATATGAAAAGCATGATATTCTTTTTCATCATATATGGGGTCCAAAATTTGATTCGAGTACGTCCCATTATTTTTTTATAGACTTTGAAAAAGATAAATCATAAAAGAAATGATATAGATAAGGCTCTTGAAGGGTGGAAAACTTATGCAGAATATATTTTAACATGTACAATATTATTATACGTTAAGTCTAGAATAAGATAGAATATATTAAATGAATAAGTATTTTTGTACCGTATATATATCATGATATTTAATTATTTATTTCTAACAAACGCATGTGCATATATCACAAGAATCTAGTGTATAAGTGTGTCCATAATAACGTAAGGATTGATTCATTTTCTTTTCATCTCCTCGGTAATAATTAATTAATAATAATATTATTATTATTATATTAAAATGATTGGATGTTAAGAGTAATAATGCATGGTACGTTACCTGGCCTTTCTCCAACGCCTTGCGAACTTTCTTGTCGGCGTCATCATGAGAGAAGCCATCAAGACAAGTCACTTGGTTTGTAATGGCAGAACTAATTAGGGTTTTAAGATCATCGGCATGTTGTCGGAGAGATTTCTTGTTAGGATACTCATTGAGATCATCCACGGCTTCATGAAGCTCATCTAACGTCTCGTCGATTGTCTCCAAACAGTCATGTAACGCCGTCTTCTCCCGTTCCGTTAAACCTTTTCTCTTCTCCAACAGCTTCTTGATTGTAAAATAGTTGTGTTCCACCGCCGTCGTGGTTATGTTCAGAGACGCCTCGATCACGTCTCTTTGCGACTTTAGTTCACGGCCTAATGTAATATTGTGTTAATATTAATTATATTATATTATTTCACATAAACTAAAATGTTAACTATAAATAAAATGATAGGCAAATTTAAACTTTTATATAACTTTTGGATTAACGCGTTTGATTTATGGTTGCTACAATACATTTTTATTAGATCTAGTTTATCATGTGAAAATATATTTTACATTCTCTATATCTCGAATTATGGATGGTAATATTGTTTTTTTCACTCCCTTTTTACATTGATATTATGATTTGTTTGAGTTGAAAAATATAATAAAAATGAATTTTTTAGAGATGAGTCGACTAAAATCATCATCTCGAGGGGATATGTTAGTAATCTTACATTGAAAATGTTACAAGAATTAAAAAAAATATCCGAATAGGATTAAAACCTGTTACCGATGTTGCGGTGGAGACGGTGGAAACGCAGAGGTCAGGGTAGAGGGTGGAGCTGCATGCAGATCTCAAGACAGCGTGGGATGACGGGGACAGAATGGTGGGTTTTGAGTTCGCTTTGGTTGCTCCGGCGAGAATTCCGGCGACAGAGGCGACCAGGAGCAAGGTTGTTGCGGCGGTAAGAAGTATGAGTTTTTTGTTGTTCTTGAAGTCGGAGAATTTGGATATAAAATCTTTGATTGGTGCCATTTTTTCTGACACACTTAGTGATGAATGAAATGTGCTCGTGAGGACTGGAAGCTGTCGGAGTTTGGGTTTTTATTGTTGAAATTTATGATATAAAAACGAAATAAAATAAAAAAATTAATGAATAATTTTTTGTTATACTTTTCTCGACCCACTTGTCATATTTAGATATTATTTTATGATCTGTATCGCAAAGGGCTTTATATCTAATTTTAAGTTTCTGATAAATTTGACAGAAGTATATTTGTCTTTTTACAAAATTGATATTTTAAATGACGACTAGTCGACGACATAAGTGAGGGGACATGCTCTGTTACGCTTACCGAGGATGAAACCTTAACCCAAAAATAATTCTTGAAATTAATTTTTTAAATAATTAAGACTTACTTTTTTTACTGATAATAATCTTTTCTTTTCATACGATTATTTGTAACCCAATATATTTTCACGTTAAATACATTAAATTAAGAAAGTTATAAAGATTAATTATGGAAAAGATATATGTGTTAACTTTATTCGATTCTAATAATTCTTTGACTTTATTAATTGATTGGGGAACATTATTTTCTGAAAATCCCTAATAACTAGAATACTTTTTTTTGTTGTAGAATTAAATTATGACACTTTCCGAAAATATTTGTTAAAAAAAAACGTATTTACTTTAGATGTAGGGACGATCAGAATGAATTTCTTGTGGCCTGCATAAGCGCAGCCCGAGAAAATTAATTTAATATTCATATAAATCCAATCTTATTTGTTTTTAAAATTAAAAAACGCCAATAATTGTGCATTTTGACTTATCTAAGCATCAATTATTTTTCAGAAAAATTATTCATTCTTATCTTTACAAACAAAATTTATGCTTTTAATTCAAGGTAACTTTGGAGAGAAAATCTACAAAACCCCTATAATTCTGGAGTGACAAGTTGTAAATTCTGATATATGGATTGAACACAATAATAGACTACATGAGAATTATTGACTATTTTGGAATAAATGGTATGAATGAAAGATAAATTGTTATGCCAATATCAAATACGGTAATTCAGCAAAATTATATTAATTATGGTTTATACAAATATGTTTAAAAATTAAAATTCAATTAGACCTCAAATAATATTCTCGTAACAATCCTATAAATTATATCTTTTAGTAAATAAATATTCACATAATATATATCGTTTCTTAACATAATAAACTTGAATTTGTTAAAATTGCGTCTATTATATCTTATATTTTATTAAAAAAATATATTTTTAGTTTTCTTTTAAAACAAAACTGTTGTATTCATGCGAAAAAGAATATACATAGATATAGTCTATGGCAAAAAAATATTTATAACATTTAATTATTGTTATTAACGGTCGTTTTTACACCATGAAGAGGAAATATAATTGTATAAAGAAAATCTATTTACAAATAAAAAAAAGCCACAGGTGATTTGCATGTATACCAACCATGCATAATATATTATAAAAAGTAATGGTATGTAAATAATAAAATATCACATGAAATACACAAAAGTACGTGTAAGAAGGTGCCAATAATTAATGAAAAGTTTACTGCCAACTTCTAATCGCGATTCCCTGGTTGTCCATTAATAAGATATTTTCCTATATATTTATTTTGTTCAGTTAAGTTTCAAATAAGAACCAAAATGATAAATCAGGTCGCAAGTTACAAAATTTAGTCATTTTTTTTTTCAAGTAATAGCATCGTATATGTTGTACATTTTCAAATGTTTTTTTTAAATTGCATTCTCAAAATGTTAATATTATTTTATAATAACAAATATTTATGTACGCTATTATTCAGATATATATTTGATAAACCTTTGAAATTTGTAAAAAAATTAATATCATGTTACAGTTTCATTAAATTCTTTAATGTTTTATTAGCGTCTTAATTAGTTTGTTTTGTTGGTTAATGGTAGTTTCAAATTCGGTTACACTGAGATTTGGATATATAAACCTTTTTCATTGTATCTGAGAGTTAAAATGAATTATAGAAAAACTTTCACAAAATTTCTCTCAATTTCAAGTTTTCCTTTCCGTGAAATGGTATCAGAGCCATAGCGCTTTTGCTCTTCGCATCTCTGATATTGCTCCTTTTTCTCCAACAACCTCCGATTCATTCCTTCTTTTGCTCTCTGATTCGATTTTGATTTTTCGACCTTCTTCGATTTCGAATTCTTTCGATTTCGAATTCATTTTATTTCGATTTCTATTAGATCATCACATTTTTCTATTTCTGTTCTTTCGATCGAGTATTTCTTGAACCTCAACAATGGCGGATTCATCGTGTTCTACTGGAAATCATCAATCTCAGACAGATCCATATAAAAATCGTCTCTATCTACATACAAATGATACAAGTTGTGTTCTCTTGGTTACTGAGAAGCTCACTGCTGAGTTAAACTACAATACATGGAAGAAGGCTATGCGAATGACTCTCAATGGCAGAAACAAGCTCGGTTTTGTTACTGGTAAGATCATACAACCATCATTTGATCATTCTGATTATGAAACTTGGTCTCGATGCAACGATATCATCTGCTCTTGGTTACTGAGTGTTGTCTCAAAGGACATCTCTGATAGTATAGTTCATATGATTATTGCTTCAGAGATTTGGAATAACTTGGCTGAAGGTTTTAGTCAGAGCAATATGCCTAGGATTTATGGAATTGAGAACAACTTGCAGAATCTGACACAAGGATCTCTTGATCTTAACATCTACTACACGAAACTCATCACATTGTGGCAGAAGTTGCGTAGTTTGGATGAGTTTCCTGGTTGTACCTAAGATCAATGATATGCTGGTTAAGAGAGAAGAACGAAAATATCTGTTGAAGTTTCTGATGGGATTAAATGACTCATTAGATCTGGTTCGTCGTCAAATTCTCATGATGGATCCTTTGCCCTCTGTATCCAAGGCGTTTAATTTTGTTGTTCAAGACAAGCAGCAAAGAGGTTTGTTACCTGTACCAGAACAAGTGTGTTTCAAGCTACTCATCATTTACAGCCTGCTACTTACCGATCAAGAGGATCTGGTGGATATTCTATCACACAACCAAAGCCAAGGCCAACATGTTCTCATTGTGGTCTGGTTAGTCATCTGGTTACCCGCTACTACAAGCTTCATGGATATCCACCTGGATATAGAGTTCCTAAACCTCATGCAGCTGCTTTAAATTTCTCTCAAGGCTCTAACAGAGTGAACTCAATGGTGCATTCTGAAACAGAGTCAATTCGATCTAATGACTCCATTAATAGCAGCATGCCATCAAGTCTTTTTACTTCAGCACAGTTGCAACAAATAGTTTCTCATCTCACATTTCAAAAGGTCCTAACTCGACTACTTCAGCTCAGAACTTGATAGCTTCAGCCTTACCCACTCTTGGTAACTATGTTTCTTCCCATATCTTATTTATTTCTTTGGAACCATGCCTTACTATCAGTTCAACTGCCTGGGTAATTGATACAGGAGCTAGTTCTCATGTTTGCAATGATTTGTCTTTGTTCTCTGTGTTTTCCTCTACTCATAATATTTCTGTTACATTACCAAATGGTGTTAACATCCCTGTAACACATATTGGCACTATGATATTTTCTTCTGTCCTCAGTCTCAATTCTGTCCTTTTCATCCCCTCTTTCAAATTCAATCTGATTAATGTCAGTGCTCTCACTCATAATCCTCTTGTCTCAGTTTCCTTTTCTTCTGTTTCTTGTCTAATACAGGACCATTCTCGGGACTTCATGATTGGGAAAGGTAGTCTGATTCATAGTCTATACTTTCTAGATCAACCATCGTCTCAAACATCGGTCTCGTCTTCTCAAACTTGCTCTTCAGTACTCTCCTCTCGTTTTTGGCATCAAAGACTTGGTCACCCTTCCCCAGTCAAAGTCAAGATGCTTTCAGATCAGTCCCTAATTCAGATCTCATCCAATGAGGATGTTTCTTTTTCACATTGTCAAGTCTGCTCTAAAGCTAAACAACGTCGTCTCCCTTTCATTTCACATAACCATAAATCTGATAATTCTTTTGATCTTATTCATGTGGATATATGGGATCCTTTTCATGTAGAAACTGTAGAAGGATATAGATACTTTCTTACTCTTGTTGATGATTATACTCGAGCCACTTGGACATACCTATTACATAATAAATCCAAAGTTTCTTCAGTTCTCCCTGCTTTTCTTACTCTTCTTGAAACACAATTTAAAACCAAAGTTAAAGCCATTCGTTCTGATAATGCACAAGAGCTTCATTTTACAGATTTACTCACAAAAAAACGCATTTTACATTTTTATTCTTGTGCATATACACCACAACAAAACTCAGTAGTTGAAAAAAACATCAACATCTTTTAAATGTTGCACGAGCTCTTTTGTTTCAATCTAATGTACCACTTCAATATTGGGGTGATTGCATTTCCAATGCTACTTATCTTATCAATCGTACTCCTACAGCTAATCTTGATAACAAAACCCATTTTGATCTTTTAACCGAAAAACAACCTAAGTACAATCATCTTAAAGTGTTTGGAAGTCTCTGTTATGTTTCCAAATTTCTAAAAGATTGCCATAAATTCTCAACAAGGGCTCGACCTGCTGCTTTTTAGGATACCCTCAAGGATACAAAGGTTATAAGGTTCTTGATCTAGAAAGTAACTAGTTTTTATCTCCCGAAATATTGTCTTCCATGAAGATGATTTCCCTTTCAAAAATTCTCATACATCTTTCAGCTCTGCATCTGGTCCTTTGAGTTTGTTTTCTCATACAGTTTTGCCTACTTCATTGTTAGATCTTCCTTATACACCAACTTCACTTGATGTTATTCCTTCTAATAGTCCTTCGCTTTCTCCCAGTCCTGCTCTTTCTTTTCCTGATTCTCATTCCACACATAGAGAACAAAACAGACCAAATCGACAGAGTAAAGTTCCGAGGTATTTGACAGATTACCATTGTTACCAGTTACAGCATAACCAATCTGAAACTGTTTCTAAAACACCTTATCCCATATCTGATTTTGTTTCCTATGACCGCTTAAATGAACCATACAGACATTTTATTTTAAATATTACCACATAAAAAGAACCATCCTCATTTACCGAAGCTATCAAGTCTGAGAAGTGGAAGAAAGCTATAAACCTTGAATTAAGTGCTTTGATGAGTAATAACACTTGGTTTGTTGTTTCTTTACCTGAAAATAAAAGATCGGTGGATTGCAAGTGGGTTTATAAAATTAAATATAACCCCGATGGAACATTTGATCGTTATAAAGACAGATTGGTTGTGAAGGGTTATACCCAGCAGGAAGGAATTGATTATGTGGATACTTCTAGCCCTGTGGCGAAGATGGTAACTGTTAGGCTTATGCTTGCTCTAGCTGCTTCATAAAACTGGCCAATAACACAAATGGATGTCACCAATGCATTTTTAAATGGGGAATTGGATGAGGAGATATACATGTCATTACCTCAAGGATATACTCCAGTTGAGGGGGAGATTTTACCACAAAATGTTGTCTGTAAACTTCAAGCCATACAAGAATTTTTGCATCTGTCTTACTTGATTACACTCACTTTAAGCAGAGCAGTAAGCCAATCCTTGTATGGCTTAAAGGACCGTAATACCAAGTTCATGAATCTTTGCATCTGTCTTACTTGAATCTGGTTTTACACAGTCTAAGTCAGATCATTCTCTCTTCTTACAGCATACTTCTGATCATTTTCTGGCTCTCTTGGTATACGTTGATGACATACTGATTTTCAGTAACAAAAATTCTGCAGTTCATGGGCTTAAAAGATTCTCCACACAGCTTTTCAAGTCAAGGACATTGGCAATGTCAAGTACTTCTTAGGTCTAGAAATTACAAGGTCAGATCATGGTATTTCACTTAATCAAAGGAAGTATGTCTTAGAGCTCTTGGAAGAGTTTGGTATGTTGGGATGTAAGCTTGTTGTTGTTCCAATGGAGGTAAATCTAAAGCTGCCATAGTATGCTGGAGATTTATTATCTGATCCTTCTTATTATACAAAACTTGTGGGAAAACTCATATACCTTACTATCACTCATTCTGATATCTGCTTTCTGGTAAATAAACTTAGTCAGTTCATGTCGGTTCCCACAAATCTGTATCTTTTTTCTGCATAACGTGTTCTCTGATATCTGAAAAATGAACCTGGACAAGGGTTATTCTATTCTTCAAACAATGATCTTTGCCTCAAATGTTTTGTTGATGCAGATTGGGCTTCCTGTGTAGACTCCTGCAGGTCGATCACTTGATATTGTATCTTCCTTGGAGATTCTTTGGTTTCATGGAAATCGAAGAAACGAATCACAATTTCCAAAAGTAGTGTCGAGGCTGAATATAGGTCGATGAGAAATACAACTTATGAGATGATTTGGCTTCCTGCTCTGCTTCATGAACTTGGTATTAGAGTCCTTGCGCCAGTGTTACTCCATTGTGATAACACGACAGCTCTACACATTGTTAGCAATTCGGTTTATCATGAACGCACTAAGCACATTGAAATTGATTGTCATGTGGTGCGTGAGAAAATACAATCTGGATTTTTAAAGACTCTTCATGTTCAATCTCAACATCAGATTGCAGATATCATGACGAAACCACTCTCAATAGTTTTGTTTCAGAGTCTCATGTCCAAGATGAGAGTATCTTCTCTATACTCCTCACTAATCTTTAGGGGAGTATTATAGTTTTATTAAATTAGTTTTTTAATTAGTTTGTTTTGTTGGTTAATGATAGTTTTAAATTATGTTACACTGACATTTGGATATATAAACACTTTTTACTATATGTGAGAGTTAAAATGAATCACAGAAAAATTTTCACAAAATTTATCTGAATTTCAAATTTTCCTTTCCGTAAAATATTATATTACCCAAATTATATATATATACATATTAAAGTTACATTTACAACGGTACAATCATCGCCGAATATTTGCGACAAAACATGTAAAATGTAATGTATAATAAAATATTAATTAATTATATCATTTTTAAATCATTTTATGCTGTATAATAAGACGTGAAATGAAATGTTTCTAGGTGGCACCGAATATAATGTTTCTATGTAAATATGCTTTTTCCATTTAATTAAAATAAAATATCTGCCCCATCGACCCTGTCGTTGTCAGCTTGGCTGCTAAGCTGTCACGGTCCATTTAAATAATAATAATAATAATAATAATAATAATAATAATAATAATAATAATAATTATTTCTTCTGCGAACAGTATTTGACACGTTTTAAATCGAATTAGACTAGTTTTTTTACAGATACCGCGCCGAGGAAAAATAAAAGAAAGACCAAATTTTCATTTGAAGTAGTGTTTTCGTCTAGTTTTATTTATCTTCCGTCAAAATATATCCCAAATTTTATAAAAATCATTGAAAAACATTTGATACAACTAAAAAACAAGAAAAAGCACGGACTAATCATTAACTAATTAGTCTAAACATTCATCAAACATTCGATTTCATATAAAATTTAATTTATTATCCAAACAAAATAATATATAATAAAATCGTCTCTCTGCTTATTATCGTCGATAAAAATACAAATTTGAAACGTTTTGTTGCTCCTGAGCTCCTCGTCGCACTTCCATGCTGCCATTACTCGTCCTCGCTCTTCTAGTTTGTCTCTACTTACCACATCTAGGTCACCTTAGCAATTGCTAGTCTTTGTTGTCAAGTTGTTCACCCACCGTAGATCCCAACCGGAGACTTTTTAGTCTCTCATTAACTACTTGCCTCGCCGATCACAATATCGCACAATTGACATTCAACTGTTCAACCACCTCTTGAATTTTTTTGCTTCTACAGCTGGTCTATCTCCTATCCTCTACTATCGATTCGTCGACCAATCGCCCTCCACCGCTGATCCGTTGCCTTCCGCTGGTCCACAGCTTCCATCACCGGTCCACCATCTTCCATTGTGGGTATGCGGCTCAACAGATCTACCTGCACCAACCACATAGTTATCACTCATGGTTCACCATGTACAAGCCTCTAACAACATCCTGACCAACATCGAACAAGGCTTGGAATTGAAACCGAATGAACTGCAATATGCATTGCTCATCGTCAACATGAGCAACATAACAAAAATCACCTATATAAATTATTTACATGAAGTATCCAAAAAATCTGACATACTAGATGGAAATGGCCTCGATTGTTTTCTCCACGAGTAATTCATTGTCCTGTCAACCACTATTACCACCGTTGACATCAGAACTCCACATTCGACCTTCACACCATTTCAACATCAGGATCAACTCCTATTCTTGACTAAATTCGATGCTCTCACACCTTCGTTAGAACATGTCACTACACATAAGGTTTCTCGTAGACTAAAATCCAATGAGTTTCCCCTACCTGGTAAACATGTTGATGTAAAGAATCTACATGAACACATTTTTTATGGACTTCCCGATTATTACAAGTCTATAGTTGATGTCGTGAATGCAATGGATTCGAAGATCATAATAGAGGAAATTCATGGAAAAATTCTAAATCATAAAGCAAAGTTTGCAAAAAAAAAAATCGCCATCTCTCCACTTTCAGACCGCCAATTCACGTTACGGACCATCATGTGGTCTCGGATCCCAAAGTTGGAACAAGTATGAATAACATGGGTATCAAGGAAATTGTCAAAATTTTGGAGTTTCTTTTTTTTATCATAGCAATGAGATATGTTCAATTTCAAACATATGTGTGTGGTTATCGGGCCAATCTTCGACCGCATCTGCCATATGGGCTCAAATTGCTATTGGGACTTCATCTTAGTCTCATAGTTCCCCGACAACCTCCACTAAAAGCTCACAAAACAACAATTGCTTAATCCAATATGCATAAGTGATTGCTTGACAGTGGTGCATCACATCATATCTAATGCATAAAACATGTCATCACAATCTATACCTTGGTGGAGAGATGGTGATCATCGGAGATGACACAACTCTCCTTTTCGCATATATCGATTCATTTTTTTTTCATTTTTTATCCTCACGAGATATTATTTTTACCATGCTTTACGTGTGCATCACATTAAGAAAAATATTATCTTCATACATAAGTTTTATGTCATAGTAATGTCTCTAAAAAAATTTTGTGGTGTTAGATATCAGGTGTATGATCATCGCACAAGGGCATAACTCACAACATGAGTTATTTAGGATGATGTCTATAAATGGTCGGTCTAACCTATAACCAAACAATCTAATTCTTCTTTGTTTTTTTTATGTTTACGCCATTTTGTCCAAATGACATTTTCATCTAGATCATCCTGCTATTCTCATTCTCCAAGATATAATTACATTTTACTTTACCTTATTCACAACGCCATCCCTCTTTACCTTGTAATGCTTGCTTTAGAAATAAGAAACATAAATTCCATTTCATGTCTTCTCCATCATATCATCTTTTCACATGTTTCAACGTATCATCTATTATCACTAGATGATTTCAAATACTATGTCATATTTTTTCACCATTCCACCCATTATACTTGACTTTATTAAGCTAAACAAAAATCCTATATTCTACCTACATTTACAAGAATCAAACCTCTAGTAGAAAACCAATTATAATCCAAAATTAGGACTCACCAATGTAAGGCCCCATGAATGCCCAAATAAATAGTAAATATGATATTTCCTAAACCTAAGATAAATTTTTTTAATTAAGAAGAAGGATTTTGCATTGTTTTGGTCGAGAGGATGTGAAGATAAAATATGGAGATGATAAGAGAAAGAAGAAAAAAGAAATAAACATAGAAACATTCACCAACCTTTCGTCGTATGCAGTTTCATTATAGACGAGATTGATTATTCGAATGAATCTATAATAGGGGTCAAATCGATTCGTGTCAATGTTAGTAATATCATCATACATTTCCAAATCACAAGGAAATCTAAGATGATGATCCTTTCCATCGAAATTTAGTTTTCGTTGTGGTTCGTTGTTGACTCAATGGGAAGTTCTTATGTTCAAAAAAGGCATGAACAATGTAGGATTTTTAGAAAATTCATAATTAGGAAATTGAGATTTTAAAATTTACCATTACACCAAACTCTAGAATCATCGTATGAGGTTGATGATATGTGTATGAGTTGGTTTTGGGGAAACTTAAATGGTT
Organism: Gynandropsis gynandra; assembly: GCA_036759665.1. Lineage (NCBI taxonomy): Eukaryota > Viridiplantae > Streptophyta > Magnoliopsida > Brassicales > Cleomaceae > Gynandropsis > Gynandropsis gynandra. Next base: position 2,360,946 of record CM071867.1, read on the forward strand.
AGAGATGGCCTAGAGATTAACTTCTTGATCGAGTCTCGGAGTTAAGAAGCATTGATGTTTTGGGTGACACTAGATCGAAGCATACTTCTTATGTAATGTGTCTGATTGAGTGATTTCCCACTCGAAACTTTGAAGAAATATGTGTGTGGACGCGTCAGTGAGAGTTTTTATATGAGGGAATCAGGTCGATGATTTTAGTATTGCAATACCTATATTAGGGGCGAGCATCGCAATATGTTAGGATTATGGTAACCTTACGAACGATAGAGCATTTTGGTATATCAGGTAACTGGATCTTCCATCATCGTACTTTGTTGGGGTCATGTTGGACTTTTGAATGATAGAACATTGTAATGTATTGATGGCTGATGGTGGACTTGACCTTGCGATAATTTTAGTGTGCTGAGGATCCTTGAGAATTTACGAGTGTATACTTGACCCAAAGTCTTTTTGATTTTTATCTAGTGGTACTAGTCACTACAAAAAAACATTGAGTTTCCAACGGATGGGGCAACGGATCCGTCCGTTGGAAACAAATCGCAACGGATTTTAACGGAGCCAAGAATATTTCTAACGGAATATTTCCGTTGCCATCCGTTACAATTTACGACGGATTCGCAACGGAAATTGCCCGTTGCCCTATCCGTTGCAATCCGTCGCAATTTGTAACGGGTTTCTAACGGTAAGTTTCCGTTGGCGATCTCCGTTAGAATCCGACGCAATAGATGCCAACGGACGTCCGTTGCAATTTGTAACGGACATCCGTTAGAAAAGTTAACGAAATACCGTTACAATAGTGAATATCGAGGTTCACCGGTCGAAATAATTTCACGTGATCGTCCAACGGGCATCCGTTACACAAACGGGCATCCGTTGGAAAGAACAATATTTAGATCTAAACCGAGGTTTGTAGCAAACCATCTACAACAAACATATTTTCATTTTCAAGTCGTCTTCTTCGAATCGAAATATATATAGATCGAGAGAGTGGATGTATAGAAGAAAGGATCCTATAACCGAAGAGTTTACGCAAGAATTCTTACACGGATTAGAGCAATTCATGAGTTTTGCGTCGATGCAGCCTTTGTGTCAAGAACGCGGAACAATGTTATGTCCGTGCAAAAGATGCAAAAATATGAAGTATCGAAGTCAAGAAATTGTTTGCAAACATCTTTATAAGGTGGGTTTCGTTGAAAATTACGAAATTTGGTTTTTTCACGGCGAAGATTGCGGTGTTAGAGATAGTGTGCAAGATGCACAAGTACAACGAAATGAAGAAGTTATTTATGAAGAATCAACGACGACCAATCCATATGTGGAAATGGTGTCAGATGCTTTTCCCGGAGTTGTTAATGAACAAATGCATGAAGAGATGCCGAACATCGATGCACGTCGATTCTTCAACCTATTGGATTCGGCGAAACAACCTATATATGAAGGTTGTCGTGAAGGTCAGTCTCGTTTATCTTTATCTTCAAGATTGATGAGTATTAAAACAGACTACAATGTGGCTGAAAATTGCATGGATTCATTTTGTAAAACAATGCGGGAATATTTACCGGAAAATAACCAAGCTCCCGAGACATACTACGAAACAAAGAATGTGTTAAAAGACTTGGGAATACCACATGAGAAAATTGATGTTTGTAGAAACAGTTGCATGTTGTTTTGGGGAAATGATAAAGACTTGTTGGAATGCAAGTTTTGCGGTGCAAGCAGATTTCGGCCTAAAAAACCATCTTCACGGAAATACGTACCATACAAGAAAATGTTTTATATGCCTGTAGCAAACAGGTTGAGAAGGTTATATGAATAAAAAAAACCGCTGCAGCAATGAGATGGCACGCCGAACACTCCACGACCGAAGGTGTAATGCAACATCCATCGGATGGTCAGGCTTGGAAAGATTTCAATGTAATATTTCCCGAGTTTGCACGTGAAACGAGAAATGTTTATCTTTGCCTGTGCACGGATGGCTTTAGTCCCTATGGACAATCGGGAAGTCAATATTCCCTCTGGCCGGTGATTTTGTCTCCTTATAATTTACCTCCCGAGATGTGTTTGAAAAGAGAGGTAATGTTTCTGACGTTGCTTATTCCAGGACCAGAACATCCGAAGAAAAGTTTCGATGTATTTTTGCAGCCCTTAATTCATGAATTACGACAGTTATGGAATGAAGGAATCATTGCTTATGACGTCAGTACTAAGCAAAATTTCAGATTGAAAGCGGTCTTGTTGTGGACAATTAGCGATTTTCCTGCGTATGGAATGTTATCAGGATGGAGCACGCACGGAAGATTAGCATGTCCTTATTGTATGGAGGATACAGATTCATTTCGACTAGTACATGGTAAGAAACCATGTTGGTTTGATTGTCATAGAAGATTTCTTCCTCGTGGTCATGTTTTCAGGAGAGATAAAAAACATTTTCGGAAGAACGTGGTTCAAAAAAAAGAGGCACCGTGCATGCAAACCGGAACACAAATCCTTTACGAAAGATTGAACACAATGGAGGATTTACAAGAATCAGTAGAATGCGGTGGAGATCGTGGGCATCGTAAACCAAAAGGTCAAGGTGAATGGCATAACTGGTATAAACGTAGTATCTTTTGGGAACTACCATACTGGAAATCATTGATATTACGTCATAATTTAGATGTTATGCATATCGAGAAGAACTTTTTCGATAACATCATAAATACTGTTTTGAATGTGACGGGTAAAACGAAAGATAATATACAATCGAGGAAAGATTTGAAGTCAATATGCCGACGACCAGAGTTGGAATTACGGGATGGAAGGTCACCTATCCCAGTATTCAGATTGTCTAGTCCGGCCAAAACAGCATTATTAAAGTGGTTAAAAGAGGACGTTAAGTTTCCCGATGGATATGCATCGAACATTGCTCGGTGTGTGGATATTGTTGGGTCGAGACTGATTGGATTGAAAAGTCACGATTGTCACGTTTTCATGCAGCGGCTCATTCCAATTGCTTTTGCTGAGCTGTTACCACGTAATGTGCACGATGTGTTATGCGGAATCAGCATATTTTTCAGAGATATATGTTCAAGGAATTTAAAAGGTGCTGACTTGGAAGAAATGAAAAACAATATCTCTGAAGTATTATGTGCATTGGAAAAAGTTTTTCCGCCTTCATTCTTCGATGTCATGGAGCATTTGCCGATACATTTACCAGATGAGGCAATACTCTGTGGTCCAGTTCAATTCAGATGGATGTATCCTTTCGAAAGGTTTTTCTTTCATTTAAAGAAAAAAGAAAAAAAAAGCAGCGGTCGAAGGATCTATTGTCAAACAATACTTGTTGGAAGAAATAATATATTTCAGCTCATTTTATTTCGAGTCGCATATTCAAACGAAAGACGTCGTGCAGCGGATGATCACATAAACTATATGTATCAATATAATCCGCAGTTTGGCACAATTCCTGAAATGTTTACACCGATTGGACGTACAGGAGGTAAATCCGATGAATATTGGTTAACACCAGAGGAATATAATCCGTCCACACATATATACTACTAAATTGTCAAGAGTTATTACCATTCGAAAGGTACGTATACATGGTACATATTAATTTCAATCTTTTATATATATATAGTAAAATGTAACGAATCGTATAATTCAGGATATTTGACGACGAAGTGCTTGGTACATATCCTCATCATTTGGCACCAAATCATACAACTGGAATATCCCGGTCTCGTTGGGTTGAAGGTGATGCTTTTTAAATGTCAATGGTTTGACCCAACCGTAGGACGTGGAATACGAAAAAAATCGTTGGGGATGAATTGACGTCAATCCGGCACGACAATATGGTAAGTGTGATCCATTCATCACAATAGATCAAGCAGATCAAGTTTGTTATGTGCAATATCCAACAACATTGAAACGTCGAAGAGAGGAGTGGTGGGCCGTAGTGAAGATCAAGCCTCGAGGGATCATAAGCTCTGATGATAAAGAAGATGCGTTGCAACCCGATTATCCGCAGCCGCTTCGTTTGATTGATACGGATCGCGAGGACATTCTTGCTAGAAATGATATTGACGGAGAACTTATACGGGATGAAGATGTTGAACCAGAAGATGCTGAAGATGAAAACGGCGATGAATTCAATGACCAATCGAAGGAAGACTCGCCCATCGATGAATCTACTGAAGAAGAACTTTAAATACAATAATGTATATGATGTGTAATCAAACAATCGAAATGTTCATACAATCGATTTCATTATGTTAATTAAGTGTAACATTCATGATGTTTACTTATGAATACGATGTGTAATTGATCAATCGAAACGTTAATACAATCGAATGGGTTATATATACAATGTTAGATGTGTAATTGATCAATTGAAACGTTAATACAATCGAATGGGTTATATATACAATGTTAGATGTGTAATTGATCAATTGAAACGTTAATACAATCGAATGGGTTATATATACAATGTTAGATGTATTAAAACTTAGAATTATATAGACGTTGAAACACAAATTCGAGCCCCGACACTTAGAAAAAAATTTTAAATTTGTCCATATTTCCAACGTAGCCGTCCGTTGCCTCGGGAACAGAAATTTCTAACGGACGTCTGTTAGAAATTCTAACGGACGTCCGTTAGAAATTCTAACGGATGCCCGTTAGGAATGCAGAACATCGTGTCAATTTACAGAATGTCGTGTCAATTTATTGCATCCGTTGCGTGGATGTCATTTCCAACGGGCATCCGTTAGAATTTCTAACGGACGTCCGTTGGAAATTTCTATATATAAAAGTTTGAACAGTTCTTATTTCAACACAATTTCAAAAACAAACTTCTCTCTAAACTTTTGTTGCAACCTCAAAAACCTAGAAATTTTAGAATATGATGAGACCTAGAAGGTTTATCGGGTCGGGTGGGTTGTTGGCTGGTTCCGCGGGAGCTCCACCCCCGCCTCCACCCCCACCATATCGTCCTCCTTCACCTGAATCGGCTCTGCCGATATTTGAGGAGGACGATATGGTCGATATCGATGCATTGATCGATGATTTTGATGGGCGTCCAACCCTTCCGATCATCGATCCTGAACGTTCGCCGGGAACGCTCTGGTATATATTTAATATTATCTATTTTATTGTTAAATATTTTAAATATAATCTAATGTTTAATTTAAATGTTTCAGGTTTGATGAAGATGACGTTTTTAAACACACAAACAACGTCATAATCCAAGGTTCCCTCCAAGACGAACTTTACTATTCCTGGCAAGTTACGCCAGAAGTAGTGCGCCAGCGATGGTGGCGCACTTTTATAGTAAGTTTTTCTATTAAATTTAATATTTCTTTATATAACATTGATTATAATACTAATTGTATAATGTTTATTTCAGCGTTCATACAGGTGGAGGCGAAAGGACACGCCTCGCATATATTGTGCATGGATGCACGATATGCAAGTGAGGTTGCGGCTCATGATGAACGGTGTGAAGCGTAATTACTACGCCAGCAGCCGCAAACCAACATGGGCAACGGATGTGGTCTTCAAAAAAATGATTCAACATTGGGAGTCCGCGGAATTCAAGGCCAAGAGCGACAAGGCCAAAAAATGTCGCTACGGTGAGAAAGTTCCTGGAGATGGTCCGCATCGCCATACTTCGGGATCAAAATCCTTCCCGAAACGAAGGAAAGAGTTGGTAAGAATCTAAATTTATTTCTTTATTTTTTTGTTATGTAATATATTAATCTAACTAAATTTATTTTATATTGCAGATGCAACGGATAGGAAGAGAGCCGACTCTTCTTGAGTTGGTTTTAGAAACCCATGCCAAGAAGAAGCCGGTTGTCGGAGAAGCGGTCGGCGAACCGGAACTCGTCGATCCACGGGCGGAGCGAACCGTGCGAGCTGTGACAGAGAAGATCACACAGCAATCGCAAGCTTGCGGTTCAAGCGCCGACGACCTAAGTCCTTTAGAAAAGGACAAAATTTATTTAGAGGTATATTTTTATATTAATTTTATTTTATAGTTATTAATTTCGTAATGTGTAAACAACTAACATTAATTTTGTTTATTTTGTAGTCGGTGAGACCGTATAAGGGACGTCTATATGGTCTCGGGGCGTTGCAGAAAGATATCGTCGAAGACGCCACCTCGGTACCTCCCGTTGTGCAGGAGACTTTCTCGCAACAACGGAGGATCAAAGAGCTCGAAGCCAAGGTTCAGCACTTGGAGAGCGTGATCGAGCTCATGTCGGGACAAGGGAGGGGATCAACATCGCAGCAAGAACCGCGTCCCGATTCAGATGCTACACCTTCTAGAGGTGACGGCGAACGTCGAGACGATATCGACCCCACAGATTTAGCTGAAATGTAATAGGTTAATTAGTAGCGTAGTATAATTTGGAATGTTTTGTAAAATATTTAAACTTTTAAATTTTAAATGTTTAATTAATTTTGCAACGGATTTGACCGTTGGAACATCCGTCACCACTTTGCAACGGAATTTATCCGTTGCCCATCCGTTGCGAATTGTGACGGATCCGAATTTCTAACGCGCTATTCTCAACGGACTGAAATCCGTTGCAGTCCGTTGCAAAAGGCCATTCCCAACGGATTTTTGGCCTTTTCCAACGGATATGTTCGTTGGAAATGGCCTGTTTTTTTGTAGTGAGTTTTAGACTTAGGGTACTTGATCGAGTTAGGTAGTTATTTCGGTGCATCGTTAATATGATAGTGGATTTTTATTTTAAGTTATTCAATTAAGAGTGATACAATAAATGATACGAAGTGCGTACACGTATTGGTCTCATTGAATACATCTTTCATACTCATCCTATTTGTGGATTGTCGTGGATGAACATATTATTATGGCAAAGAAAAAAATAGCAAAGCGGTTAAGTAGCAACAACATATACTGCGATGGACCGATGGAAAAGGCGTCTAACAAGTTTCAATATGTGTACCAACCTCTTAAAGATGACGGTGAACACTCCAAGTTCTGAGGGTATTCTAGGATAGGGGTGTTACAACTACAACACCCATACCCCCGAACACAATGGCCTATCCAAACATCGTTATCATCATATAGTTGAAAGTGGTTTGTTCCTTTTATCCCATGCGTTCATGCCTCAACACTTTTACTTTTTTGCCTTCACCACGACATGTTATTTAATCGATATAATTCCAATGAGACAAATGAGTTTTTTCGCATCAAATGACAACGTGATGGTATCATTGGTATACACAAGGCACGATTAGTTGCAAATGGTTTCCATCAATGCCCAAAAGTTGATTACAATGACACATTTAGTCCTGTTATTAAGGCTACCACTATTTGGCTTGTTCTAAGCTTTGTGGTTTATTCAGGTTGGCAACTTAAACAACTTGATGTCAATATTGCATTTCTTCAATGAGATCTAAGTTGGAATATATATATATATATATATATATCAACCATATGGTACTATTGATCGTGATCATCCATCATATATTTGTAAAATCAAGAAAGCTATGCATGATTTAAATTAACTTCCGAGGGTGCAATATTCATAACTTCGAAATTTCTTGCTTTCATGATGGTTTATTAAATCATTTCCAGATGAATCCGTCTTCATCAAGAACTCATGTGATATCTCACTTTTTGTTCTCATCTATATTGATAACCTCATTATCACTGGCAATTCTGTAGTTCATGAACAAATTTATTGTCTCGATGGAGAACGACCTCAGATATTTCAACCTTGGGGATGAAACGCAATGATCATGATATTTTACTTGCTCAACGGAACTACATCATAATCTCCTCCAGTGAACACATATGATTGACTCCAAACTAGTCTCCACCTATGGTATATGCTACCAAACTCATCTTAAATGATAATGAACTCTTGGAAGATCTCGCAGAATATCTTGTGGTGGTTGGTAATCTACAATATCTATCAATCACACGATATGACATCAGCTTTATCGTTTCTCACAATTCATACATGAGCCTACCTCGTGTCACGGGAAAACAACTAAATGTTTCATGTGTTACCTGTCTACATCACGGACAACTGTTATATTTTACTCATAAACTAATACCATACTTCTTCATGCATTTCAATGATGGATGTTATGATTATACATCCTTAGAGTTCACATAATTTATCTTGGTAAACATCACATCTCATGGTCATCGAAGAAACATGAAGGTCTAGCGGCGAGTTATCCACTGAAGCCAAACATCACTTGGTAAACATCACTTCATTCCCTATCTCAACAACATAATCATGAATCTCAATTAGTCTCCCATGGGCCATCCTTCCTCTCCATCATCTCTGTTTTTCAGTTCCTAGAGAGAGATTGATCATCACCAACAATGATATGATCCCAAATTCATATACAACAATTCAATGGTGGGTAAGGAAAGGATAAAAGATAGTTGAACATTGAAAATAAAAGGTAGGATTGATTGTCATGCGTCTATATACCGAACACCATATACGTTAAAGAAACTGAGATGGAAGATTTAATCTGGTCCTTGTAAACATAACCTACGACGGTGAAATCACCGACAATATTGACATAGAAAACGTTGGTCAAGAGGGTGCCCTCAATATTTGAATCTCCATCAGCGTTGTCCTCTTCATCATTGTTGTTTCCATCGAATTTAGGACTAAAGAACTTGCAGACCATTTGAGGTGAGGGGTTGGTGGAGGTGGGAGAGCAGTAGTGAGAGGTTTGCTTTATGGTCGGGGATTTAGGGCTGAAAAACATGCAAAAAGTCTTGAGGTGAGGGGTTAATGCACCATCACCACATGATGGTGCATTCATCTTCTGACATAAAAAATTCACTGAATAACTCAGATCAGGCCTTGTAAGAGTTATGTATTGTAGTGCACCAACCAGACTTCTATACTCAGTAAGATCAGAATATTTAATCAAATCTGCCTCAGATGAATGCTGATTCAACGGCAAAGGTGTTGACAGTGGCTTACAATCCTGCATGTTAGCTCTTGACAATAGGTCATGAGCATATTGAGTCTGATTAAGAAACAATCCATCTGAAGTAAAGACAACTTGGACCCCCAAAAAATAATGTAAACTGCCAAGATCTTTCATCAAGAACTTAGAGCTGAGAGAAGCAATAAGCTCCTGTATCAGACAGGATGAATTACCTGTCAAAATGATATCATCTACATATAAGAGAAGGACAAGTGTATCAACACCATTTCTGTAAACAAACAGGGATGGATCCGAGCTGCTGCAAATGAACCCAAACTCAAGAAGATAAGAACTGAATTTGTTAAACCAGACACGAGGAGCCTGTTTCAACCCATAAATGGCCTTCTTCAAAAGACACACATGATCTGGATAGTCTTTGTTAACATAACCAGGAGGTTGCTGCATATAAACTGTTTCATTCAACTCACCATGGAGAAAAGCATTACTCACATCGAGTTGACAAATCTTCCAGTTACTTGTGATGGCAATAGATAGGACAATCCTAATGGTAGTTGTCTTTACCACTGGACTGTATGTTTCTATGTAATCCACTCCTTCAGCCTGATGAAAGCCTTTGGCTACCAGCCTTGCTTTGAGTCTGTCAAGTGATCCATCAGCCTTCAATTTAACTTTATAAACCCATTTGCATCCTAGGACATTCATATGTTGTGTAAAAGGTACCAATACCCAAGTCTTATTTTTCTGTAAAGCCTCAATTTCTGCATTCATTGCTGAACACCATCCTTGATGTTTTAGTGCAGATTTTATTGTCCTTGGTTCTGAGGGAATATTTTCAGTAAAGGTAGTAAGAGCATACCTAGGATTAGGTTTGAAGATTCCATCTCGACTTCTTGTTATCATAGGATGACTAGAAACAGTTGAAGATAAACCTGTATCTTCTTCTGAATTTGAAATGCTCTATGTTGTTGTTGAAACAGATTGTGAGTTTAATTCTTCTTGAGCTTCTGTAACTTGTGGTGGTGACTGGTACAATGCTGATCTCTGAATTGAGTCTTGGATTGAAGGAATAGAACAAGATCCTTGCTGCCATAATTTTAACAAATTTGTAGAATAAGTTGGACATAACCAGGAATATACATTCTGAAATGGAAACCTCATCTCATCAAAGACTGCATGTCTAGTAATAAACACCTTCCCAGTAGGTGGATATAAACACCTATAGTCCTTATACTTTGCATTATATCCAATAAACACACACTGTAAGGATCTTGGTTCCAATTTATGACTTGCATATGGTCTTAGATTAGGATAACAAGAGCAACCAAACACACGTAGAGCTGAGTAATCTGGTTCATATCCATGTAATACTGCAAATGGAGTAGCATTATTAGTAAGCACTGATGAGGGAAGAAGATTAATCAGAAAACTTGCTGTAAAAAATGTTTCAACCCAATACGTCAGTGGTACTTTTGATTGAAAAAGCATAGTGAGACCAAGCTCAACAAGATGCCTATGTTTTCTTTCTGCCATTCCATTCTGCTGAGGTGTATAAGGACAGGACATTTGCAATTTGATACCACACAAAGCAAGATGTTCCAGAAATCCTTTGTGAATTCTCCTCTTCCATCACACTGAAACACTGAAATCTTTTGATTTAACTGGTTTTCCACCAATCTTTGAAACATCAAAAATGTAGAATAAAAGTCAGATTTCTTTTGTAAAGGATAGAACCAGCTGTATCTTGAATATTGATCCACAAAAATCACATAATATCTGAATGCTTGATTAGAAGTAATTGGAGCAGGTCCCCAAAGATCACAATGTACACATTCAAGAGGCTTATCTACTTTTGAAACAGATTTAAAAAACTGAAGTTTAGATGTTTTTCCCAATGGACAAGGAGAACACAATCCAGAACTCTTCTTAGTTATGCTAATAGCATTTCTTGAACTGAGATTTTGAATTACTTGAGATTGAAGATGACCAAACGTTGATGCCATGTGTCTTCAGAAGCTGCTTTGTGTCTGATTGAATAAGAGCACTGATGAAAAGCTTCTTTAACAGATGGACTATCCAGCATATAGATCCCTTCATGCTTCCTTCCTTGAGCTATGATTTTCTGTGTAATCATGTCCTTTATAACAACTCCATTATTGTCAAATATAAAGAAGCATGGATAGTCTGAAGTAAGCTGTGCAACAGATAATAATTGTTTCTCAAGAGAAGGAACAACTAAAACGTCTTTTAAAACCAGTTTACCTGAAACTGTATCAATTGATGTTGATCCAATGTTTGTGATTGGAAGAAAAGAGCCGTCTCCTACCATCACTGACTCACTACCATGATATTGCTGAACATTACTCAGATTGTTAACTGTGTTTGTCATATGTGAGGAAGCACCTGAATCTGGAAACCATTCTCTTCCAGATTTATCCATTGTTGTAAGTGCTTGTGGTACTTCAGGGGCTTGGAATAAGTTATCAAATCGATGCCAACACCTTAAGGCATTATGTCCTGTTTTTCCACATATTTGACACACATACCTGGTTCCATTTCTTTCATTTGTCTGATAGTTTCTCTGAGTAGACTGTAAGTGGTTATGCTGTGGGAATCCACGGCCTCTCGAGGTATATCCACCTCTTCCTCTATTGTTCCCATTAAACCTGTTATTATTACTAGCTCCTTGATATCCATTTTTCCTGATTTCACCAGATTGAGTTGTAAAAACCATATGTGGGTTAATTGTAGCTGGTTTCTGATATTTATTGTTCAATGACAAACTGGTAAGTTGAGACACCACTTCATTAAAGGTAGGATAAGGTGGTTTGTGCATGTTTGTGTGTATTACAGTACTGAATGCTTCAAATTCCTTTCCCAATCCTTGAAGTAGTCTGAATATCTTCATTAATTCAGACATTGGTTTTCCAATTGAACTCAAATGATCACAAATGGATTTGAATTCCATAAGATATTCAGCAACAGTTTTATCATCTTGAGTAAGATTTTGCAATGATGCCATCAAATCATACTCACGAGATACTGAAACAACATTGAAATTTTGTTCAAGTGCAATCCATACCTCTTTTGAAGTTTCTACTCCAATCACTAGACCAAAAACAGCTTCAGTCAAGGTACCACAAATCCATGATCTTACTAACTGATCAGTCTTATATCATGCTTTAAATTGTGGATTTGGAACCCTTGTTTGAATCTCATTTTGCTGAGAAACCACAGTCTCATTTGGTTTGAAAATGGATCCATCAACAAAACCGATTAGCAATTGACTCTTGAGAAGTGACTCAATTTGACACTTCCATTTTAAGTAATTAGTATCAGATAGTTTGAGGGACACAAAATTCGAAATATTAACATGGACAGGAAAAGGAAATTCCTCGTTGTCCATTGAAATGAAATTACTGGATGCAAAGCTCTGATACCATGAAAACAAACTGAAAATAGAGTACTTAAGCTCAAAAACCAGAGAACAAATGCCAATAAGAATTGAAAACTTTCTGAGAAAATCATTTGTATTTCATTCACTCTATTTCAATACAATCTGCAGAATACATCAATTTATAGAAACATTCAAGGGGTAGAATAGGAAGATTTGCCGTTAGACCTCTGCCAGCACAACAAATCTATTTACAGTTCTGATAACAGAATTTAACCCTGTAAACCCAGCTTGTTCAGGGGCATTTCCGTCACGTGAGAACTCAGCTGAATAATTGCTCCTTGCTCCTTGAATTGTTGCTGTATTCTACTTCTCCACATTGCCTTGAAACCCTGCTCTTCTTCCTTCTGCAATTTTGCAATCTGCAGTCTTAGCCATCCTCGTGCCATCTCCTTGCTTGTCTTCTTCATTTATAAATTAATATAAATTAAAATTTTTAGTATTTTAATTACATAATATATTAATTAACTTTTAAATATAAAATTAGATTATAATTTATATTTATAAATTAATAACGTTGTTAAAATTTTTAATAATAGAACTAAAAATCATAGATGTATTTTACATTTATTTGAAATTTAATGATAACATAAAAATAAAATATTCTTATTATTTATATATATTTTAATATTGATTTTTAAATATAAATATATGATTATCAGTTGGGTTTACCCAGTTGAGTTTATCATGAGATGGAATATTGTTTAATGGTTAATCATGCCCACCTAGGAAGACCCGCTGCTCTAGCCAAATCCTGAATCTTCCATTTGGTGAAAGGATATGTTGTCTTGTGCGTTATATGAACTTCGCCTCCTACATTAATCATCTCTTTCGCGTTCCTAAAGAACCCTCTAACTAAACCCTGGTGCATCCTGGTGCAATATATTGACTGTATCACATACATTTACCTATATATGAATATATATATATATATATTATATATGTATGATCTTTTTAATGTATATATAAAAAAAGTAAAGATTTTTTTGTTTCTCGTCGTTTCACCAAGCTTTTATGTAGGCCACCTTTCTTTGTCTAAATTAAGTTACACAAACCGAGAAAAGTCTTAGGACATAAAAATCTTAGGACATAACGATTATTTTTTTTTGGGTAAATGACACAATATTTTGTGGTAAATGAAAACAATAAGTTTTTCTATAGCATATTATATATTTATTTTACAATGGATTAGATATATTGTCTCCAAAATATTATTTTGTATACAATTCATATAACTATCGAAATCTAATTATACATTTCAATAAAGTGTTATATGTAATAAAATAAAATAACAATATTACGATTATTTTAGGGGAAAAACCCACATGATTTTGCCGGGTAGCCACACCCACTTGGACAATTATAGAAGAAACCAAAAATCGTATTAATTATGAAACCAAAGTATCGAATTCATCGTATACGAATCATGGTATTGAATATAAAAAGATTTAGATCAATGAATACATATATAAAATACTTTATTCAAATTAAATAGTTTTTATATTGAAAAACAATTCATGTAAAACAAACTTTGAATTAGAGAGTAAATCGTAACATTCATAAATTTTATTTCCGAACATAAAAAAATTTTAAAAACAAAAAAAATTTGTGAGTGATCAACGAGATAAACTAAATGTTTGGTTTGTAGTTAGTGATATCTATTATGATCGATTTCAATTATGCACTCTTGATAATTGAAATAATTATCATATTAATGTAATTAATTATCCACTAATTACAATCATTTTACATCTGAAATACAACAATCATCAATTGTCGGTCGACAAACTGTCCGTGAAATACTAATTATAATGGTCAAACTAATTATAGCTGTTTTATTATTGGATATATATATATATATTAAACATATTCTTTTAAGATCATTTATTCTTTGCTTCACCAAATGTGAGTTAATGATTGCATGAGTCAACCTCCGCCGACTGTATTGCCTCTTTCTATAATTACTTTAGCAAACACATAATTATTGTACCCTAATTTCATGAAAATTTAAGCTCAACATCATAACAAACTGTATTGTTTTGAATTGAATTTAACTACAAAAAATTAAAAATATGTAGATTTCTTGTAACATCTGTGTCATGAGAAAGGTATAATTTTGCTCGTCTCTTAATTATTGTTATAATTATGATTTAGATTAATAGATATACCGTTATTTACGTGCCATAAAAACTTATTAACTTTTCTTTTCACCTCTAGTTCGAATTATTATCTTCCGAAATTGTTTACCAATAATTTTTTTAATTACATCTATTCATTTTTTTTGACACGTAAGTTTTTCACTACTCAAAAAGGGAATTTTAAATAAAGAATACATGATAATTCCTCGTAAAATATTATACTTTTTTAACCAATAAAACGACCCACTTCGTTAATATATTTCTTTTTTTTAAATATTTTATTGAATAAAAAATTAACCGTATTTATAAAAGGTGGCAAAAAAGAAGACATAATCAGACCCCCACTTTTTTTAGACAACTAATAAAATGAGATGCTTTGTTATTAAATTAATAAAATGAGATTGATGATACTCTTGTTTAAAATGAAAATGCCTGAGGAGAGTCATCCATAAGGTAGAATGTAAACGGTTTGGCTTTTTTATTATGATTACAGGGACATATATATAAGATTAAGGATACATATTCTAATGATTAACTTAATATTTAATTTTAAAAATATATACGGATCTTAAGCAAGCATTCTAATTTATATGAACTTTTATATATACTTTGAAAATATATAACAATCAAATAGTCAAAATTCGACATACGAAGAGTGAAACATTATAATATGAAAAAGATTTGTGAATACATCCATTCATTGATCAAAGAAAGTAACATGAGCCCGTTTGTATTTGGCTTAGACAACATCAAGATGCTTCATACGATGTTAGAAAAACATGATTGACAAATAGATATGTTGTCCGAACATTTATAATAGATGTCTAATTTATCAGATAATGTGGTTCCAAGTTTCTTGAGAAGATTAATGATCCATTGAAATTATGCGGATACACTGTAATTGATATATATTCAGCTTTTGTGGAGGATCTCGCTGACCTTTTTGTTTTTTCGATGAGGTTGTTTCTCGATATAGAAAATGTAAACTCTCGTGAATGTGAAATCATCTTTGTCTCCTTCCCACTCTTTATGATTGAGATTAGTCTATAAGTAAATATCCCAAATGTGTGTGTCCCAAATAGATAGCATATGACATATTTTTAGCAGCTTGCTAGTGCAACGAGGTTGACACATGCATGAATTAGGAGAGTCTATTGACTATAAAATGATATCAGGTCTTGTGGGGAAAATATATTGTAGAGTAGGGATGGTCAATGCAGGTTCGGGTTCCTCGGATTTCGGTTCGGGTTGGATTCCTCGAGTTTTGAAAAATTGGACCAGTATTGATCTCGAATATTTTTGGTCCGGGTTCGGTTCGGGTTCAGATTGTTCGGGTTCAAAAGCATTCGACCCGAATTACATTTGAATGTTTGGATTTTACGGGTAGTTTGGGTTACTCGGATTGTTCGGATTCGGGGTTTTCGGGTATTATACATAATTTAGGGTTATTCGGTTTTAGAATTCTTTAGATAATTCGTTTTTAATATAAAACAAAATAAAAATATCAAATATAACATAAATATATATATAAAAGAAAATATACTAATATTTTTTCGTGTTATATAACTTTTAAAAAAATTAAATTTTATTCTTTTATTTTTTATTTTTTAAATTAGGTTGTTTGGGTTACTAGGGTTCAACCCGAACCCGAATCGGACCGATCCAAACCCGAATGGATTCTAAAATTTGAATCCATATGGGTTCTTAGGGTAATCCATATTCCAAACGATTCGGGTTATTCGGGTCGGTCCGATTCGGGTCGATCCGGGTAACCCGGATTGGCCACCCCTATTGTAGAGTACCAACCACCATACGATATTCCATAAGATTTTCTAGTGGTTCACCATCTTTTAAGACGAGGCTTGTAGCCGATATCATTGGTGTAGATATTGGCTTAGAATCAATCATGTGTGTTCGTTGAAGAAGATTATTGGTGTATTTCCGTTCAGTAAAGAAATATCACGATCATCACGTGTTACCTCAACCTTAAGAAAGAAACTTAGATCACCATCAAATCAATGAACTTGTAAACTTGAACTGCATAACTGTCAGTGAAAATGAAATCATAAACATATATGAGAATTAAAAAATCAGATATACTTGAGTTGCTGACGAAGATTGATTCATTTGCCAATGAGTTTACAAAGCCTTGTGAAAGCAAGAATTTCTGAAACTGGGAATACCATGCCCTGAGAGTTGGTTTTAAACCATATATCACTTTCTTAAGCTTGCAGACATAAGATGGAAGGTCACGATCAATAAAACCATTTGGCTGTCCATTTTCTCATTTAGACATATTGAAAAAATGCATTGTTGACATCAAGTTGATTAAGTGATAAACATGAGAAAACAAAAACATTAAGAACTAGCAAAATAGTGGTTGCCTTGAGGACAAGACTGAACGTATCATGATAGTCAACTCTAAGGCATTGATGGAAGTCTTTTGCAATTATCACGCCTTGTATGCGTCAACCGTGCCATCAATTTTATGTTTGATGCAAAAAACTCATTTGCGCCTGACAATATTGTGCCTAATCTAATGGAACCAATTCTCATGTTTGATTGTATAAAAGAGCATCAAACTCGAAACTTATATCGCTTATCCACTAAGGATTTTTATTGCTTTCGTTATTGTATTTGGTTCTTTGATATGTAGTATACAAATCATAATGTAAGAAAATTCTTTTTGGGCAGTTTGAAAATGATGTTCTTTGCTCTTGTAACCGTGGTTAGACCATTGATCAAAGATATAGAAGCTTTATAGATTGTGAATTGGTATGTATCTTGAACAATTACACCACATCCCTTAATCAAAGATATATAAGCTTTATAGATTGTGAATTGGTATGTATCTTGAACAATTACACCACATCCCGTATCTCATTGGTGTATAAGGATGAAGCTGTTAGATAGACGCAAGGAATGTCATCGCATTGAGGTTCCAAGGGAGGTATAGATTGAGGTGGTGGTGGACAAGAATGGGACATACGAATGGTTGGGTAGTATAAGTGGTTGGTGACTCTGGATTTGAAATTGGGTGAGAATGTATGAAAGGAGAAAATTTGCATATAGAAAGTCACATGCCTCGATGTGTACATCTGATTGGTATTTGGATTAAGGCATAATTAAGACATTGGGTGGATGAGTAACCAGGAAGACACAAGGTGTGGCACGAGGATCAAGTTTGTGAAAAGTATTTGGTCAAATTCAAAGGTAACATAGGCATTCGAACATTTGAAGTTGGTCATAGTTGTGTGGTTTTTAGAAAAAAGAAATCAAATGGGGATTGATTAGAAAGAATGGGGGTTAAAACTCTATTGATTATAACATACTATGGTGAATTCAAATGTCAAAAAATGTTGAGGCATGGATGCATGAGAAGAGAACAAACAAATTATTTTCAACTATGTGGCGCTTGTAACACCCCCATCCTAGAATAATCTCGGGACTAAAAGTGTCCACCATCATCTCCAAGAGGTGACTACATGTGTCATCACTCAAATACTATTATAGAATAAAACAAATAGTTTTATTTCAAATAGAAAATGGTTCAAACCATATTGCGAAAAATACATATAAAATTATAATAAAAATAAATACGAAATGTATAATAAAGTTTATTGAGACCTCATGCTCGCCTCTCTCATCAGCCTCTTGTAACCTTTGATACTGCTACTCAACCTCTTTTATCTTTTTCCTAGATGTAACTGCCCATCCATGCCCATAAAGGAGTGACTACGAAGACATATATAATGAGATCAATATATATCTGCACTTCGAGCTACGTATTCTTCCACTCTTAAATATGTAACATAAAATAACCATTCGTCACACTATATACACATAAAAAACTCTATCCAACTCGACTAAGTATTATAAGTCTAAGACTAGTACCACACTAGATCATAACTCATAGAGTTCATACGACTCTAGCTCGGGTATAAGCTCGTAAAGTCCAGATGACCCCAGCACACTGAAGATATCGTAAGGTCATGATGTACCCCAATCATCAGTACAAAACAATGCTTCATCCCTCAAAAGGTTACCAACATGATATGATGCTGACAGATCCACTAATCTGACTAACTACAACGCTCCATCAATCGAAAGGTTACCACAATCCCAACACGGTACGACACTGGCCCTGATCCAAGTATCACAATACTAACATCTTCGACCTGATACTCCTCATGTGAAAAATCTCATCGACACGCTCTATCCAACCCGACTAAGTGCTAAATCTAAGACTAGTATCACACTAAATGATAACTAACAAAGTCCACATGACTCTAACTCGGATGTACCTTTGAAAGGTTCAGAGGATCCCAACACACTGAAGATATCACAAGGTCACAATGTACCGAAACCATCAGCACAAAACATTGCTCCGTCGCTCGAAAGGTTACTACAACCGTAGCATGGTACAATGCCGACCCTGATCAATGTGTCGCAATATTAACTTCGTCGAACCGATACTCCTCATGTAAAAACTCTCACCAACACACTCACACACTAGATAAGATGTTTACTCGACTCTATCACTGAACCCAAAATATTCATGTTCTCTGACCTCGATGCTTGGTCGAACGTTAATGTTCCAGATAATCTCTAACCACTTTAGTTTCACCAAAAACAACTCATATATATACCATCAATCATCATTTGACGACTTATAACGTCTCAATCTTCCCATTATAATCCTAGAAATATTATTGTGATCATGCCTCATTTTAAATGTAGAAACTTCTCCATAAATCAACAACAAAACCAAAATTGAGATGGAAAATATCATCACCTTAATTTTCCACGATGACTTGACGATTCCTGATGATATCACTAACAACATCAGAAATCAATTTTCTCATATTATAAATCTATTCAATTTATCAATGTCCACAATATAAATCTTCAAATTGAAGAAATAATCACAAAAACATGTTTAGTCCCATTATCTCGATTAGAATCCACAAATAACATGACCAAAAATTGATTAATCCTTCTACTCATGGTTTTTTTCTTCTTTTTCCTCTTCTTCTCCTGGTTGTGTGGTCGTTCTTTTTCTTTTTTTTCTTTAATTAACCTAATTATATATATATATATATCATGTTTGTTTTGGGCTTAGGCCTCACATCGTTCAGATATACAATTATACTCATGGAGTTGGGAGGGATGAAAAGATGAGAAATATCATGAGTGGTAAGCAATGAGGTTAAGGCGATGCATTCTCCTATCTTATAATTAAGAAGGTTTTTAAGTTTTGCTTTGATTTAGTATTCAACTATTGATTTGAAACGAGTAAAAATGGGTAGACATTAGATTTATGTTTGAGTAGATAAAGCCAAGTATACAGGTTAAGTGATCCACACAAATGACATAATATTTGAAACCATCAAAGAGATTACATGTCCAAAAGATCATATCTAAAGGACTACAGATGATGTTATATAGGAGTATGGACTCGAAGTTTATGATTTTTATTATTATTATAAGGCACCGAGAAAATATTTTGTGAATAAGGTAAAGCATACTTCATAATTTTTTGTTTGATAATTGACTTAGCAAGATAATCTAGACGGGAATACCGCACGAATCAAGTGAGCTTAAATGTGAAAACAGATTTGGATGGTTTGGTTATAGGTTATATCAACAAATCATACATACCATCCTTATCAATACCTGTTGTGAGGTATGCCCTCGTGCGAATATCCTTCACCTTAAGTCCATCATCACAAAACTCAACAAAAACATTATTAGTAGAAAAAAATTTGTGAATGTAGACATGTTTCTTCTTAATGTAAGACACACGCAACACATCGTTAAAAGTAATAACACATGTAGGTAAATGATGAGAAAAAGAATCAATATGTGTGATGGGAAGAGCTGTGTCGTCTCTAATGATCATCGTATCTCTATCAACGTACAAATGGTCAAGGATAGGTTTCATAATTCAAATATAATATGATGTAATTCAGCACTATCAAGTAGCCACTTATTTGTATCGAACAAAGCAATCATGGTGTTGTGAGCTTGTGATGGAGATTGTCGTGGACCGTAAACCAAGGTGAGGTAATTGTGGAGACTTGGGATAATAGATTAGATGGGATCCAAGCTCGACGCGACATGTTCTGGAAGTTGAGGACATCTCCTTGCGTTATGACCAAAAACTCCACAAATTTAGCATTTCCTTGATTTTGATGAGGTTCTTGAGTGTTCTTATTCTAACTTTGAGATCCACAGCCGCAAGATGAATCATAGCGCGGGGTTGAACGCCATTATTAAAAGTGGAAACGTTGGTGCAACCATTGTAGCAAGCTTCATTTCTCAATTTTGTAGTTTGTTTGTGTACCTTTATTACACCTCTTCAATCCAATTTTTTGTTAACTATAAAGATTATCTTATAACAAAAGTGTAATACAAAATTAGTGGAAATAAATTGTTGAAGAAAAAAAATGAAAAAAAATTGAAATTTATTATTATTTTAATCGGTGATTCTAGTATGGGGTAACTTCAAAAATATCCTCGTAGGGCTAAAACACTTCAAAAATACCCTTCCCGGAAA
>CM071867.1:2393558-2414159 GCA_036759665.1 Gynandropsis gynandra
AATATATATATATTAAACAAATATGTATATATTTTAAAATCTATATATAAACAAATAGAGAAGAAACAACTTTTGGTATTCTAAAAAAAAAAAACTTATTTATTTTAACATTTAATAATCCTTGCTGAGGTGGCTTCACCTGAAACAACCTCGCAAGGATTATTATATATATAATTATTATTATTATTATTATTATTATTATTATTATTATTATTAATATTAATAAATAACTCGACCAACCGTAGAGATGTCCTACTAATACTCAAAGTCTTAGTGCATGACATTTTCATTTGAATGATATTTTTATGATTTTATAATTATACATAATTACATTTTTATTGAGAATCTATATTGTGGTATTATTATTATTATGTATTATCATTATACATGATTATATAATTATATTTGAATGATATTTTTATGATTTTATAATTATCAATAGTTCATGTTTTTCTATTTTTTGTAGGGATATAACATTGTCGCACGTTTTTTACACAAAAATGTTGTATTGACGTAAACTTATGAACTGCTCCAATCCGTGTAAAAATTTTTGAGTAACTTCCTCGATTACGAGATCATTTTTTCTTTACATCCACTTTCTCGATCTGTATAAATCTTCATTTTAAGAAGACGATATTTTTTGAAAATATATTTTGTATTGATGACTTGATGATACACAGTTCGAATTTGATGTATAAATATTGAATATTCAAATGGATGACGTTGAAAATATCTACGGATTCCCATTGGATATACCAACAGATGACTGTTGATATAAAACGTTACACTATTCCAACGGTAACCTCGAAAATTCTAAATTTTCCAATGGACATCCGTTGGATTAAAATGTCGATTTTCAACGGCCTTCTAACGGGCATGAGCAAATTTACACGGATATTATATGTTGATCATCCGTTGACAATTCCAATGGATTGCAACATACTTTTGAACGTTGATATTTTTCCAATTTTCGTAAAAATTCGTTGCAAATATTATAACAGACGAATCCGTTGATTCGTCCATTGATATTTGTTTGTATTTTTTTAGTGGTAGCAGACATGTGACATTGTATTTTATATTATTTATATGTTTTCCTAAATAGAATTAACTTTTGAATGTTTAGTGAATAGATACACATCGATATTTAATTTTGTTCTCGCAACACCACACCCCTCTGAATATAAAACCTGTCTTGAATCCAAAATCCTAGCAAAGCATCACACAACTCCTTGTGTGAATCATCTAGAACTGTTCTCAAAATAATCTTAGGTTCCCGAATGATTCTCACTTGAATTACTCATCCATAAGCTTCCAAATTGTTTATTAGGACTTATGTTACAAACACTCTTATCGAATGCTCTCAAACGCTCATAAAAAAACTTTTATTCACTCACATTTTTTCCTTTAAAATGTATGTCGCACCAATATGATCGAAAAAGTGGGTTAGATATGCAACCACCTCTTTCTTTTAATGTTAAGATCATTTACAAAATATAAGACCAGACCGCCAAGGCCGTGAGATAGGGTCGCCACAGTCTCGGGACGCTAGGTCGTCACAACCTCAGGGCGTCGGGTCGCCACAACCTCAGGACGCCGGGTTGCCACAGCCTCGGGATGTCGGGTCGCCACAGCCTCGGGTCGCCAGGTCGCCACAACCTTAGGACGCCGGGTCACCACAACCTCGGGACGCCGGGTCGCCATAGCTTCGGGACGCTAGGTCGTCACAACCTCGGGACGCCAGCGCCAGGTCGCCACAACCTTAAGACGCCAGGTCGCCACAGCCTCGGGACGCCAGGTCAACACAACCTCAGGACGCCGGGTCGCCACAGCCTCGGGACGCCAAGTCGTCACAACCTCGGGTCGCCAGGCCGCCACAATCCCGTGACGCCAGGACGCCTGCACCAGAACACCTGCAACAAAATCAGTACCATTTCCAGCTAATAGGGAAAACTGACAACTGACATATTGTTAGGTATGAGTAGCCGTTATAAATGTCAGTATGTCAGAGAATATTCTAGGGAAAAATCAGCCGTTTTAGTCTGTCCTTTATGTCTCAAGGTTGTATAAAACAGAGGATGTATTCGTGAATGAATTAAGCAGAAATTGATCCAAAGTTTTCTCTCTTGTTCTTGCTTAATGTTTCTTTAAAAGTTTTCATGGTATTAGAGCCTTCGGGGCAATTTCTTGTTTAAAGTTTAATAATGGAAGAGCAAGAACTCTTTCCATTTCCAGTCCACATAAATATCTCAAATTTCATTACACTTAAACTCTCAAATACAAACTACCTAATATGGAAGACTCAAATAGAGTCCTTACTGGAGTCACAAGAACTCCTTGGATTTTTCACGGGAGAAACCCCTATACCACCACAAACCATCGGTACAACAAATTGCAATGAAGTCGTCCAAGTGCAGAATCCTCAACACTCCTCATGTAAAAAAAAGACAATCTGGTAAGGTCATGGATGTGTGGGACGCTTACTGAAGATGTCTTTGGGCTCATAGTAGGCATCAAGACATCCATTGGAGTATGGGAAGCAATAGCAAGACATTTTAACCAAGTCTCAGTATCAAAGGAGTTTGACTTGTTGGCATCCCTACAAACCATTTCACTGGAAGGAAAAACCATAATAGAATATATCAAGGAGTTCAAATCAATCTGTGATAATTTGTCAGCAATAGGAAAGCCTGTTTCAGACTCAATGAAAATATTCAGGTTTCTCCAAAGACTAGGAAAGGAATATGAAGCCTTCACCACGGTCATTCACACATCCATGCACTGAGAACCCTTTCCCACCTATGAAGATGTGGTCAGCCAGCTGACAAGCATTGCACTGAACAGCAGGATACACAAGCCCCCGGAAGTCTCTCATCTTCATGCCTTTACAGCACAGACGGGTAACAACAACACATTTCTCTCTGGACCTGCTAACAACTCAAACTTTGGTCGAGGTAACTACTCCTATTCCAGAGGTCAAAATAGATACCAGAGAGGTCGCTCAAACTTTACCTCCAGAGGTCGTGGGTTCACTCAACAACTATACACCAGTAACACACCATCTTCTTCACAAAAAATGGTTAAAAATCCTGGTAACACAAGACTGCTTTGTCAGATATGTGGAAAACCGGGTCATGAAGCATTAAAATGTTGGCATAGGTTTGATAACTCTTTTCAATCTCAAGAGATACCACAGGCCTTAACACCTTTCAAGTTGCAGATGCAGTAGGTAATGAGAGATACCCGGACTCAGGAGCCAGCTCACACATGACAAACTCAACAACCAATCTCACAAACCATGAAGTTTATGGTGGATCAAAAAATGTAATGGTTGGAAACGGGTCACTTCTACCAATAACTCACGTTGGATCATCCAACCTAGCCTCATTCTCATGTACATTCTCTCTACAGAACATTCTAGTGGTACCTGGATTGAAAAAATCTTTACTTTCAGTTCCACAAATAACTTCAGATATGCCTTGCTATGTCCTCTTTTATTCTAATGGTGTTATGATAAAGGATCAGTAAACACACGAGATACTGGCAAAAGGCTTCAAGACTAATGGACTTTATGTCCTTGAGTCTTCAGCACCAAAGGCACTTTTTCAGTCAGACAGAGGACTGCATCAGCTGATACATGACACAGAAGGCTAGACCATCCAAATGAAGAAGTCCTCCATAAACTTCGTCTCACTGGCATGATAAAATTTCAGAACCTTTCCCTTAACTTTTGTGACTCTTGTCAGATTTCAAAAATTATTAGACTCCCTTTTAATGACTCTAGCTCTATGACTACTCAACCTTTGGAACTGTTACATTGTGACCTATGGGGTCCTTCACCGATTTCCTCTGTTCAAGGATTTAAGTTTTATGTTATTTTTGTTGATGACTTTACTCGGTTTAACTCGTTTTATCCTCTGAAATCCAAATCAGAATTTTTCTCAGTTTTTGTTAATTTCCAAACACAAGTTGAGTTACATTTGAATAAAAGGATTAAGTCTTTTCAGTGTGATGGTGGTGGAGAATTTAATAGCCATCATTTTACTAAACACTTAACAACAGGAGGGATCAAATTACGTATATCATGTCCTTACACTCCAGCTCAAAATGGAGTATCCGAAAGGAAACATCGACACCTAGTTGATCTTGGTTTATCAATGTTGTTTCAAGCACATGTACCTCTTATCTATTGGGTTGAATCATTTTTACGTCAAATTTCCTCATTAACATATTACCTTCTAAAAGTCTTGGACACAAAAGTCCTTATCAGCTACTATATAACAAAGTTCCAGACAATACTTCACTCAGAGTTTTTGGAAGCTCTTGCTATCCATATCTGAGACCATACACGAGACATAAGCTGGAGCCCCGCTCCTTACACTGTGTTTTTCTGGGATACAGCAACAGACATAAGGGTTACAGATGTCTATACCCTCCCAACGGCCATGTCTTCATTGTAAGACATGTCATTTTTAATGAAAATAACTTTCCTTTTTCGTCTGTATATTCCAGTTTTAACTTCAGGTATAATACTCCTCTATTACACGCTTGGCAACAAAGACTCCAAGTAAGTATTCCAAACCCTACTCAACTTCATGCTTCACATCCAGTATATCAGACGCCATTAACAGAAATAGGACAAAACACATCACACAACTTAGACAGACAAACCTATGCAAACTTAGACAGGTCCTGTGTAACCAGCGGCCATAACTCACCTATAAATCACTCAGGTCAGGTGACAAGTCCCACCTCTTCCCCACCCATCCAAAGAATACACCCTATGGTAACTAGAGCAAGGTTAGGAATAATAAAACCAAATCCCAAATATGCTCTGTCTACCATTTCCATGGTCCCTTTCATACCCAAAAACGTTGCATCTGCACTAAAACATGCAGGATGGGCAGCCTCCATGCAGGAAGAAATTTATGCCTTAAAACTAAAAGACACGTGGGAGTTAGTCCCACCTCAGACTCACATGAATGTCCTAAGCTGCAAATGGGTCTTTAAACAGAAACTACACCCTGATGGTAGTTTAGAAAGTCTCAAGTCTAGATTAGCAGCAAAGGGATACCACCAAGAAGAAGGAATAGATTTTCTAGATACATATAGTCCTGTCGTCAAAACATCAACCATTAGGGTAGTCCTAAGCCTTGCTGCCACTCAAAAATGGCCAATCAAACAACTAGATGTCAGTAACGCCTTTTTACATGGTGAACTTCAAGAATCAGTTTTCATAAAACAACCCCCAAGTTTTGTAAACAAAATATTTCCAAATCATGTTTGTAAACTGAAAAAGGCCCTTTATGGCTTGAAACAGGCCCCTCGGGCGTGGTTCAATAAATTTAGTTCCTATCTTCTTGATTTTGGATTTGTCTGCAGCTCTGCAGATCCTTCCCTATTTATCTACAAACACCAGAACATTACACTCCTTCTCCTTCTCTATGTTGACGACATGCTTCTCTCAGGGAACTCGGAGTCCTTAATGTCAACACTAATACAACAACATACCAAGTTCTCTATGAAAGACCTAGGCCGCCTACATTATTTTATAGGCATTCAAGTCGAGTATCATGAAAATGGCTTATTTCTTCATCAGAGTCAATACACTCTAGACATTTTACACAGAACTGACATAATATCATCCAAACCTCTTCCTACACCAATGCCCTTAAAACATTCCTTCTCTGTGTTTGAACAAACGGCATATCATAATCCAACAGATTTTCGTAGCATTCTTGGAGCGCTTTAGTATCTGACATTAACTAGGCCTGATATTTCATTCACAGTCAATTCCCTTTGCCAGAAAATGCATAATCCTTCTATAGGTGATTTTAAATTATTAAAACATTTGTTACATTATTTGAAAGGTTCTTTACATCAGGGCCTTTACATTCACTCTAAAAGCTCTCTAACAATGCACGCTTTCAGCGACAGTTATTGGGCAGGATGTCAAGCAACCTGTAGATCAACCTCTTGCTTTTGTGTGTTCTTGGGTAGCAATCTTGTGTCCTGGTCCGCCAAACGTCAACCAACAGTCTCACGCTCTTCAATAGAAGGTGAATACCGCGCCATGGCATCCTTAGCTGCAGAATTCACATGGCTATCCTTTCTTCTCCGGGATGTTGGAATCCCTCAGTTACAGCCCACTGTCCTTCATTGTGACAACCTCTCCGCAGTCTACCTATCTACCAACCCCGGCTTTCACAAGCGTTCCAAGCATATTGAACTCGATTACCATTTCATTCGAGAAAAGGTTGCACTAGGATCCATCATTACTAAACACATTCCCTCTGCCTTTCAGGTGGCAGATATTTTCACAAAAACATTACCCCGCAGACACTTTCTTGATCTAAGAAACAAACTTGGCCTTGGAGAAGATCCAAGCATAAGTTTAAGGAGGGATGTAACTAGGACGCCAAGGCCGTGAGATCGGGTCGCCACGGTCTCGGGACGCCAGGTCGCCACAACCTTAGGGCGCCGGGTCGCCACAACCTCGGGACGCCGGGTCGCCACAGCCTCGGGACGCCGGGTCGCCACAACCTTAGGACGCCAGGTCGTCACAACCTCGGTCGCCACAACCTTAGGATGCCGGGTCGCCACAACCTTGGGACGCCAGGTCGTCACAACCTCGGGTCGCCAGGCCGCCACAATCCCATGACCCCAGGACGCATGCACCAGAACACCTGCAACAAAATCAGTACCATTTCCAGCTAATAGGACAAACTGACAACTGACATATTGTTAGGTATGAGTAGCTGTTATAAATGTCAGTATGTCAGAGAATATTCTGGGAAAAAATCAACCAATTAGTCTGTCCTTTATATCTCAAAGTTGTATAAAACCAGAGGATATATTCGTAAATGAATTAAGCAGAAATTGATCCAAAGCTTCCTCTCTTAATGTTTGTTTAAAAGTTTTCACAAAATACTCCTAGACTTTCTTCGCATAGAATTCTTAGGTTATTTAATTTTATCACATTAGAATATTTTTAAATCTACAAATATCAAATACACTTAGAAATATTAACAATAATTGAAAATATACATAATTCAAATATCACATTACGAAATCTTAATAAAAATATTAAATACGCATAATCACAAAGTAATTATAATCTCATCCACAAATAGTCTCCGCAAATGGCCATGAACCCAACAAAGTTAACTAATAAATTAACCCATAAATCTAATCAAAGTCTCCACCTCAAACAACACATAAATGATATTTTTACATTGATTCCATAATGGATTGTTTCACGTTGACGAGTTTATGCTCGTAGGGTTAAAAATCTTTATTTTTTGGATTTAAAAAATTGGATTTTTAGAGTTCCAATACAAATTAACGATATTTTTTAATATTCAGTTAAATGATGAATTTTGCCAGAAATTAAATGGTTCAAGAATAATAGGATTAGAGCTAATCTTGAGATATTACTAAGACGAAATCTCAAATAAAAAAAATCGAGTTAAAACAATATTTTTTAAGGTAAAATATATTTTCCCAACATTGGTTAAATTGTTTAATTAGTTAAAAGGCCATAAGAAATACGTCCTTACATTATGATACATTAATTCACTACAACATATATTGCAACATCGGGACGACCATACATACATTACAACATGACATTATCGTAATAGGAAAAAAACAAAGACAAACACACATTAATACATTAATGCATACATGAATACATTAATGTATACATGAATACATTAATGCATCACTTTATTACACCAACTTTATTGAACATTCATACACTCACCATTGGTTTTATTCGCATTGGCATTATTAAGCCGTGAGACTGAAGAAGAAGATATCACCAAGACGATCGTTGGTCGGAGAGTTCCCACCGTACAGCAGCATTCCTTCTTCGCCGTCTATTTTTGCGGCCGCGGCCGCACACCAACCACGCGGACTCGGACGTTTCTCCTCCGTACCATCGATCCAATCATCCAGTTTTTTCCACTCCAACGTTTCCGTATCCAACACGTAAGTCTCCCCTGAGAATTTTCCTGCCCCCATATGCTCCAATGGACTCGGCTCTAACTCACCGCCAAACACAACAATGTGTTTCTCCACGACCGCAGACGCAAATACACTTCTCGCCGCCGGTTTTTCCCCTTTTGTCTCCACTTGTTTCCACTCTCCTCGAGCGATATCAAAGCAATGAACGTCGTCTAATTCCTGGCAAGAGTATCCATGCACGACCCATATCTTCCCTTGCACCACCTCAAGCCCTGGTGCACCTCTCACCTTACAAGAATCGCCTGGGGTCGGGTGCTGCACCCACTTTTCTTCCACAACGTCATAGGCATCGAGTGTCTTGACGCGCACGGTACTGCTCACACCGCCGAAAACGTAGACGTTTCGTTCATCTGCGGCCATGGAGTGATAGCTACGAGCCACAGGTCCTTCTCCGACAGGCGACACGAGCTTCCACGCGTTCTTGAGCGTGTCGTAAGAATAGAAACCACTGTAGTTGCGTTTGGAATCACGGCCGCCAAAGATGTAGAGGGTGGTTCCGACAGCGACCATGCAGAGACCGATGAGGTTGAGGGTCGGGATGTCGCCGGTGGCAGGAGCGATGGACCATGTTTGAGTCTTGAGATCGAAGACGTAAAGGTTGTTGTCGATGGGAGTATTTGGTCTGAACTCGCCGCCAAATGAGTACATTTTGTCTCCCACTACTGCCATGGCGTGTGAGCTTCTCGCACCAGGACCTTTTCCTTTTTGGTTCAGCTGATCAAATTACCCCCACAATATCCCCATTATTGGTTTTATTTTATAGAATATGAAACATCTTCAATATATGCAATCTTATACATTACTAGAAAAACTATAATTTACGACAGTAAATAGTATTGCATGATTCTACCAATGATATTGTAACGAAAAATAAATACATGGCGAAGAAATAACATACCTATTTTTGTCACTCTATAAATAACAACATTATTTTAATATGATATATATTAACAAGTTTAGATCAGATATCAAAATATTATCATACCGTTATACTAAAACAAATGAATTTAGATCTGATTCAAATAAAAAAAGTTAATTTAAAAATTCAAAGCTAATATCTTATATCCACACATATCAATACATGCTCTAACTAATTTGATATGAACCACAATATAATATATATGATTATCCGAAAAGTAATCAATATATATTTTGTGTTGGAGAATGTATAAATATGAGGTAATGGAGAACATTTTGGGGACATTTTTACCTTAACCCACTTGCCCTGCAATTGAGGAGCCATTGTTGCGTTTTAATTTTCCTACTCGATATATATAAATATATATATTTCCTTATTATCTTCTTCTAAGTTCTATCTAATCGACCCTTTTTATAGGGCAGCAGAAGCATGTTTCACGAGAAAAGAAATCAATTCAACTACATAACTGTGAATTAATGGAAATGGTATCCCTTATCTCTATCTCACATTTACAATGGTTACTGTATCTGACCTCAATTTATTGCTTTATGCAGCGTGTGTCTACTCAATTAGTTGAATGCAAAATCTAAGAAAAATACATGAATTTAAATATTATAGATAAATTTTTTTTTTCATTTTATTTTATGAATTAGTATAACTTCTAAAATAATATATAAAATATAATAATTATTTTTAAATTAATCCATTAGTATAGTAAGTCATTACTATATATCAATATCTACGTCAATTGTCACATATATATTCTCTTTTTTGGATTTGAAATATGATAAAATTCCTTTATAAAAGAAAAAGTATATATATATATATATACTGATAAATAATTCATATTTTGGTCTTCAACCCCTTAATCAATGCGAACGCCCCGATCAGTACAATGGAATATGTTAATTTATCTCTTGATTCAAATTGAGAACAGATTTGAAAAGCCTGGATAGGCAGCAGGTGAAGACCAGATGTTCACACAAAAAAGGCGCTACTTCAAAGTTCACTAGGTAAAATACCCACGGTTATTATTTATTTAACATTTTTTATTTTTATTTTAAATGTTTATTTTTATAAATAACATAAAATAATATATGTATAATATTAATTTTAATGAAATATAAACAAAGTTATTTTCTTTATTTATTTAATAAAATATTATTGGTTAAATATCATTTGGTATATTATATGATCAATTATATGGTATTCTATATAAGTAAATATTGATTATAAAATAAAATTTTAAATATTTAAACAATCTAATTTAAATGAAGAATTCTTTAAAAAAACATTTTTTCTACAATAATAAAACAATATCTTTTATATACATTTATTATTTTTAAAGACATCACCTGCATGTTTTGCACTCATCATATTTCTCTCTTATGTTTCGGTCAACATCCTATTTCTCCCTCATGTTTAAAAATTATGTCTAAAACTCTATCCGTTTAAAATTCTGTTAAATTTTTCAATCTCAATTAAAAACACTAAAAATCCATACATTTTAACCTGATTTTTTACTCATTTGATCATCTTGATTTTTACAAAATCCTTGAAGGGGAATATCAGTCCAAACCTTTCAGAAAATCTCCATATTCATGAAGGCAAACAAACAAAGATCAAGCCACCAATGCATTCCGAAGGTTTTGAAGAAGCTAACACACCAACAAATTCAGCAAGTGAACTTAAAGCCTCATCAGCAATAACCTTGGCAAGACACTAAAACATATGAATAAACAACAACACATTCAACAAGTACACTTAAAGAGAATCAACAATAACCTTGGCGGGACACTAAACCAGATGAATAACAGATTCTGTTTTCAAGAACAATAGTTTTTGTTTTCAAGATCTTTAGCTTCATAAACTTGACTTCTTTATTAGATCAAATTGTACACGAGTTCTATAAATACTGGTTGTGTTCATTTTGATAAATATACAAAAACATAATTAATGAATACATCTTATTTTCATTCTTTTCATTATTCTTCTTCATTCAATAGTTCACAGGCTCGTGTGAAAAAAAGGGAAAGAAAAAAGAGAATAAAATCAGCTACAATCGTGCTAAATATTTGGTGAATAAAAAATGAAAAAAATAAATCAATCTCTTAATTGTAAGACTTAATTTGGACAAGGTCTTAATTGGCGATGGATCGTGTGGCCATTGGAATATAAAATGGAAGGTTGTGTGGTGTAAAGTTGATCTTGTTTTCATCATTTACCATCAGTTTAGCTTGATTTAGTTGTATATTGATTGAGAAGAATGATCATATTGATTTTTTTTGTTTGATCGTATGAGTCGACGTTTTGAATTATTCATTCTTCTTTTTTCTACGATTATATCGTCAATATCTTAAATATTGATTTCGATGTCATGAAGTCTGTTTTTAACGCAAATATTTCAAACATACAAATTGTTTGTGTTTTTATAGTGGATGATTGGAATTTTTGAAAATGCATACAAATTATATTGGTGTTAGATCAAAACTCGGTATGCCCTTGAAACTTGCTTTAATTCAGCAAAGGAAATGGCTCTTAAATAGCCTTACAATAACAGAAAGAAAAAGACTAGTGACTCCTAAAAATATGCAACTAACTACCACTAACTTAGTGGTCGAGAGACTCGATCATTATTGAAGAAAAAACTCAAATAAAAAACTCAGAAACATAAACTAATTTGCTCCAACAAAATCCTCCCTAAACTAAACTTGTTCACAAGTTAGCTTATCTTCAGCTGAGCAAATCCCAATCTTGCTCCTCATCTTCTCGAACACTTCTCTCTTCAATGGTTTGGTAAAGAAGTCTGCAGCTTGTTCTCCTAAACCGCAATGCTCCAAACGGATTTCTCCATCATTAACTAGATCTCGCAGAAAGAGAAACCTTACTCCAATATGCTTGTACCTTCCATGGAACACAGGATTTTTGGACAGTTTGATTGTGGATGTATTGTCACAGAAAATGGCAGTGCCTCCATCTACCTTGTGTCCCAACTCCTTTAAAATACGCTTGAACCAAATAGCTTGACAAACACAGATTGAGGCTGCCACATACTGTGCTTCAGTTGTGAATAAAGTGACTATCGGCTGCTTCTTTGAACACCAAGCTACAGCTGCATTATCCATAAGAAAAACATAGCCTGAAGTGCGTTTTTTTGCTATCAATATCCCTTGCAAAAACGTTGTCAGTGTAAACGGACAACTCTCCCATTCCTCCTCTGTGGTACCAAATACCAAAATCAATTGTTCCCTTCAAGTAACGTAACACCTTCTTTGCTGCCTGCAGATGTATCTTCGTTGGACTTGACATAAACCGACTTAACAGACTTACTGAGAGTTGCATATCAAGTCATGTGTTGGTGATGTACATTAGGCTTCCTATCATCTGCTTGTAGAGTGTCTCATCCACCTTTTCTCCTTCTTTATCCATGTCAATCTTCTCTCCTGACACCATCGGATTGTATACAGCATTGCAATTCTCAATTTCAAAACGTTTGAGAATTTTCTGAGCATACTTAGCTTGTGAGATGTGAATTCCCTTTGACGTTTTCAACACTTCAATCCCCAAGAAATACCTCATCTTTTCTAGATCTGTCATATCGAATTCT
Organism: Gynandropsis gynandra; assembly: GCA_036759665.1. Taxonomy (NCBI): domain Eukaryota; kingdom Viridiplantae; phylum Streptophyta; class Magnoliopsida; order Brassicales; family Cleomaceae; genus Gynandropsis; species Gynandropsis gynandra. The sequence continues at coordinate 2,406,110 of CM071867.1, forward strand.
TCTTGCATAGACTTTTAAACTCCATCATCATCGAATGATTACTCCCTATGTAACTAAGGTCATTGACATAAACACTAACAATCAAGATGTTACCTTGATTGTTGACTTTAAGAAACAAGGTTTCTTCATTCTGAGACTTCATGAATCCAGATCGTAGGAAGTATTCTTCAATGTGGCTAAACCAAGACCTTGGAGCTTGTTTTAAGCCGTATAACGCCCTATGAAGTTTGTAAACCTTATCCTCTTCTCCTTCTACCACATACCCTTTTGGTTGTTGAATGTACACATCTTCAGTAAGAATACCATGGAGGAAAGCAGACTTAACGTTAAGTTGATATATCTCCCAGGTCTTTTGAGCTGCAGTGGCTAAGATGGTCCGAATAGTATCCATACGAGCAACTGGAGCATACACTTTTGTGTAGTCAATTCCTTGTTCTTGAGAGTACCCTTTATCCACCAATCTTGCTTTGTACTTGCTTATCTCACCATGCTCATTCAATTTTGTCTTGTAAATCCATTTTACACCGATACACTTTGCTTTAGACGGAAGAGAACAGAGCTCCCATGTTTTATTCTTCTCGATTGAATTTATATCTTCAGCCATTACTTCCCTCCAATTTGGAACCTTTACTGCCTCTTCAAAATTTGACGGGTCCGTTGAGTATAATTCAACCGTGTTCACTTTGTCTTCTATCTCATCTCCATGAATGTAATCACTGAGATAACATGGAGCTCTTCTGATTCGTCCCTCCCTATTTCTTCATTTTGTACTGCTAGAACTTCTGATATAGCTTCTGCCGGCCGAATTATCTATTGTCATCACCCTCATTGATGTCTTCCTGTTGACTTTCTTTCCACGTACCATCATCACTCCAAGTAAGCTCACCATCGGATCGACGATCCTTATCTTCTTCCCAACTCCAACCTTTATCTTCTTCAAATATTACATCTCTGCTTATCACAATCCTTTTGGTTCTTGGATTATACAATATGTAGCCTTTTGATTCTTCGGAGAAGCCAAGTAGTACACATGTTGAGCTTTTGTCGTCCAACTTTCCTCTGTTCTGGTCTGAGACATGTACATGAGCTATACAACCCCACACTCTGAAATGTTTCACGCTTGGTTTTATCCCACTCCATGCTTCTTGTGGAGTTAGATCTTTGACAGCAAGAGTAGGGCATCTATTAAGGACATAGAAATCCCAAAGTACAGCCTCTGTCCAGAAGATCTTAGGCACCTTTTTAGTTGATAACATAGACCTGACCATATTCATGACTGTACGGTTCTTTCTTCCGGCGATACCGTTCTGTTGAGGAGTGTAAGCCGTTGTTAGTTTCCTTCGGATCCCTTGTTCTTTGCAATAGTTTGTGAACTCATGAGATGTATATTCTCCACCTCTGTCAGTCTTCAAACCTTTAATGTTCTTCCCACTTTCAGTTTCCACCTTCTTTTTGAAAAACTTAAATTGGTTAAAGGCTTCTGACTTCTCACTCAGTAGATAAACCCATGCTTTTCGGCTGTAATCATCTATAAAGCATAAGATATACCTTTTCCTGTTGCTGGATGTGAGACTTATGGGTCCGCATATGTCCGAGTGAATTAGTTCCAATGTCTCTTTGACTCTCCATGTACTTCTTTTAGGAATGGAGTTTCTTGGTTGCTTCCCTACCAGACAGTTTGAACAAGTGAAGTCTTGAGTCTAAAAAACAGGAAGCCCACGTACCATGTTCATGCTCTGTAGTGTTCTCATTCCTCGATGACTCAAGTGCCCATAGCGTTCATGCTTCATGCCATAAGCTTGGCATGTCAGCTGATGCTATCTGAAGACATTTTGTTCTCCTGTCTTGAAACTACAATGCTTTGATCTACCAATATAAACATTCGGTTTGAGCTCATTCTGCTTTCAGCTATTAGACCTTTATCATCATGATAAATCTTGCAAACTCCCTTCTTAATGATGACAGTGATCATCTTATCTTGAAGTTGTCCCAGACTCAGGAGATTGTTTTTTGAGCTCTTGTATGTAGTACACATCGCTGATCACATATACTGCATTATTCAACACCAACTTCAGACTTCCTTTTCCTGTGACTTCCATTCTCTTGTTATTTCCCAGCTTGACCATGTGTCTAAATTTCTCATCCAACATTGTGAACATCTCTTTGTCTCCACTCATGTGATTTGAACACCCTGAATCAAGAAACCAAATCCTCCTTCTTTGGCTTTCTTGTGTTCCTGAACTCGTCATTAATGAGTGTTCTTCAACCTCGTTTAAACCTCATTCTTCCTCTTCTTCTTCCTCTTCTACCTAAGTCATTAGCAGCATCTCTTCATGTTCTTCGAAATCAGCATAATTGGCTTCTTCTTCCATTTTGGACATTCACTTTTGAAATGTCCAAGGCGGTGATATTTGTAGCACTCCACTGTGCTTTTGTTAAAGGACGTTCTGCCTCGGCCACGTCCTCTTCCTCTTCTCGCGTATCCTCTTCCTCCGAGTCCACTTCCTCTTCCATTAGTGACTTTCAGAACCCGATCTTCTCCATTTTCAGGCTTCTTGAACTTCTGCTCATGTACTACAAGAGAACTCTGCAGCTCATCTAGTGAGATGCTCTCTGTGTCCTTAGACTCTTCAATGGACACCACCACGTACATGAACTTCTCATTAAGGGTTTTGAGTATCTTCTCAATGACTTTTGAATTAGTCATTATTTCTCCATTGCTCCTCATTTGGTTTGTGATGGCAAGAACCCGTGTGAAGTATTCCTCAATACCTCGGATTCTTTCATCTCCAACACTTCAAAATCTCTTCTCAATTTCTGCAGAAGCGATCTCTTCACTCGGGCATTTCCACCAAACTTTGCTTTCATCGAATCCCAAATGATCTTGGAGGTTCTTCTATCAGGATCTGTTCAAACGTCACATGATCAATGGTTTAGTACAGGTAATGTTTGACCTTATGATCGTTTGTTCGGTTACTTTCAAGCTGAAGCCGTAAGAGCCGTCGTGTTGACTGGTTTCTTCACTCCTGTTTCGATCAAGCTCCATAGACCTTTGGCTCGGAAGAAGTTTTTCATGACTTCACTCCAATGGTCCTAATGACCATCCAATTGTGACAACTTCATATTGTCGTCTCCCATCTCTCACTCGTGTTTTCTGAAGCTACGGCTTCTTTCGTACAGACTCTGATACCACTTCGTTGGATCAAAACTCGGTATGCCTCTGAAACTTGCTTCAATTCAGCAAAGGAAATGGATGTTAAATAGCCTTACAATAACAGAAAGAAAAAAACTAGTGACTCCTAAAAATATGCAACTAACTATCATTAACTTAGTGGCCGAGAGATTCGTTTATTATTGACAAAAAACTCAAATAAAAAACTCCGAAACATAAACTAATTTGCTCCAACAATTGGAAGGTTTAAGCTTTTTCTTTTGCCAAAAGAAATATTATTAATAAATGAGCCAAAGAAATAAATTCTTCTAATTTTCTTTTCTCCAAATACTCGATTCTCTAAATTCTTGAATCATTTAAAAAAATGATATCGCGAACGACGTGGCAATATAGAAAACCACAAAGTATAGTGTCACGCATTTGTTTGTTTTATGGGTCAATTGGTTGCCAAAATTGTTGATGTCTTGTTGACCGATTCCCGTTTGGTCTCCTCCCCAATTTATCATATATAATAATATAATATATATTATAATGTATGTTATATTAAAATATTACAACATGAACATTGTATTTTCTTTTCAAGAAAAATCTATTGGAGTATCTCTCTCTATATATGAATTATATTTATTTGAAATGAAGTTTCGTGCACTCCATGTCCTATGCAATTATTGTTATGGTTTTGCGTCACTGTCACATTTATATTTAAGTATCTAAAAAGGTTAACAATACATCTATTAGGACGAAGTAAAAAATATATGAAAATTTATCTCTATATCTGCCTATTGTTCATGGTATATTACTCTGATCTAATGCTAATTTCTGAAATATCTAATAAATTATGATTGTTTATTAATTATAAAAAGTTTTATTATATATATATATATCTTGATATTATCAAATAGAAAAATAAATATAATTTTGAAAATATTGATATTATGTCATAGAATATATTCAGAAAATATATTGAATATCTAAAAAAAATCTTTGATCAACTGTTACTAGCAATGCTTTGAGTTAACCTCTTCAACTGTCATGGAAAACTTGTGTCCCAAGAACTAAAAAGCCGGCGAGTTTCTTGCAGAGGAAGCAATCTTCTGGAATCTTGAACTATCCATCGAGCAAATGGATCCATCATTCGTTCTTGAATCGAACATTCGACTAAATTCGATTTTCAAATTCAGACATTGGAAGAACCGCTAGAACTACAACTGCAGGCCGCAACTCTCTTCTCTCTGCTCAACAGTCTCTTCAATGACCTAAGCCTTGTGAGTACCAGAGACTTAGATTCTTCTTCCATGAATCTTGCAGACGTCGTGGCCGACAAATTATCACTCGGGTTCGCCGAAATGTCCATCACCACCGTGGCTGTCACATCTTGTGCTCCGTTACTACTTGTACTTTCCGGTTGATGATGATCGTTTGAAGAATTTGCATCAACGACAGAGAGATCGACACTACTGATTTGATTCTGGTCTCCCCAAACGAGCACATTTGTCGGGAAATTTGGAGGTTCTGTGTAAAACCCAGAATCGGAATTCGGTTCTTGAGATGAAATCTGGTGATTCTGAGTTAAGCCCTCACCTTCATGTTCCGATATTCCTCCGTGAGAATCAACCATGTTTCTGCAAAGAGGACAAGTGGAGTGAGACTGAAACCACATGTCGATGCAATCAACGTGGAAGCCATGGTTACAGCTCGGGAGAAGCCTGACTTTATCTCCGTCGACGAGCTCGGAGAGGCAAACGGCGCATTCAAGCCCGTCTTTGAGGTCCTGTGGCTTGAAGACAGTGATAGGGATCGCGGCGAGGATTGAAGGGTCAAGACCCGAGGGATGAGACGGGTCTAAGCCTTGTGCGAAGACAAAACGACGCCGTTGACGGCCGATGATGGTGGAACCAGGATCGGAGTGTTGGGTTCGATGGAGTTGTTGTTCCACGCGCCACCAGAAGAGTCTTGCGTAGAGGTGAAGCAAGAGGACGAAGAGAACCGCAATGAAGAGGACTACGATTGCTACAAGTATTACTCTTCCCAAAATTTCTTCTCTTTCGAGGTTGTTTCCAAAGGCTGAGTTTTTGAAGGAGGGTTCTTCGTTCATGGCGGAAACAGATAAAGCTTCCTTTTTTTACACAAATTTAAGGAAAACCCGATAAAATTAAGCAAAACCCAGATGAATTCCTCTGCGACGAAAATGGAAAGCGAAGAAATTTCAGATTGATCGCCAAAACAGAGGGAACAAGACAAAAACCGATAGAAAACCGGACAGGTTTTCCGATGGATCGCCAAAAAAGATCGAAGCTTTGATTAAAAATCAAGGTTTTAGAGAAGAAGAGAATCAGATATAATGGTCGCGACGAAGGACTACAATAATATGAAGGAAAACGGAAGAAGACGTCAACAATGGAAGTCCACTGGTAAAATTTCATGACAAAGAGGAAATTTAAAAAAAAAAAGGATATGATTTTGCGGGGTCCAAAGATTCCAACGGAATTGTCTTAAAGAGCATAAATTACGGCAAAATGGGAATCAGAACTCAAAAAACGGACACATGGTTCATATTTTCAAAGTTGGGGACATTACAAAACAGAGTTAGGTTTTGACTTGCTGTAGTAACTTCTCTTCTTTGAAGTTCCCATCAACGTGGAACTTACGACCGTTAAAAGTCTTCTCTTTCTAGTGATTTTGATTCTCAATTGTGATTCACAAAGTCAAAAAGACAGGATTTTGCAAAATGATGAACTATGTAATGATGTTGGTAAAATAAAGCAAAGGGCAAAAGATCACTAACCTGAAATTCCTTCATATATGAAGTTACTGTTGAAGATCATACAATTGTTCATTACAAACTGATACAATGCTCTGCTTGAGCATTATACTGTATGCCAAAATTTATGCCTCTGCAACTGTAGAAATCTGACATATGATCAACCATGGCGTTTAACAATATGGTTACCAGTATGTTCTACAGTCAAAAGTTAGGTCGTTTCTGCAACTTCGACCAACCTACCTCGAACCCATTTCTTGGTTACGGCTCTTGTACTCAAAGGTGTAACCTTTTCTTCTGCGGCATTGACTTTGTTACCATTTAGAATTGGATTATCTGGAAGTTCCATTGTTGTGTTTGGCTCTGTTGGATGAACTTTGGTTCCGTTTGGCTGAAGACTTGTTCCATGTTTGATAATTCTGTCTGCCTCATCATCAACTGGTTGCTTGACAGGAATAGATTCCTTGAAAGGCTGTACATTACTCGCTGTTGAGCTTAATGGGAAATTTACTCGGTTACCGTTCACTGTAATATTGTGGTCGTCTTTGTTCATGCTGAATGAGAACAAATGTGCTCCGTTGATGTCTCCCCGTTTCTCTTTGCTTGTGTCTCTGCTCTCAGATTCTTCCATGTCTGACTCAACAAGACTAGACGGGTTATTTGACAGAACAGACGAGAATTCCCCTTCTTCATCAGAAGCTATCTCCTTGGATTCTATTGATTCAATCAATTGGGTCGCTTCAGCTATGAGCTTTCTACTCTCTAACAACGACGCTTGAGCCACAGGGCTTTTAGTTGCAGCAATCTCAAGCGCCTTTGCAGCCTTCTCAGCTTCTGCAATCAATAGCCTGGGGAGAGAGAAGAAAAGAATGTCATTTGTGACAAAATTGTTCCAAGTTTGAGTTAAAATAAGCTAATTTACTGACCTTGCTCGTTCTATAGCTTCGATTTTCTTAGATTCTTCTGCCACTCGCTTTGCTCTTATGCTCTTTATCATTTCCAGTTTTGAACTTGCCAAAGGATCTTTATAAACAGGTGATTTACGTTTCCGCAGTTTCACCAGTTGAATTTGGCTTCGGTGTTCACTTCCTGAACTCTCTTTATTGCTTGTACTTTTCTTTACAGGGCTCCTCTTTCTAGGTTCTGAATCGCTCCTTGGCTTTCTCGTACGTCTCTCAGTTCCATCAGGTACTCCATGATATTTCAACAAGCCAGAGCAAACCCGTTCTCGATAAGCCTGGTTAGAGAAATGAAACAAAATTAGGGATAGACATGAACAGACACCGAACATTTGGCTAGATAGATACTAGAAGTAAAACTTACAGGATCGGCCCATTTAGCCGCTATGGCTTCTGCAATTTTCCTTCTTTGTTCGAGAGACTTAGGCGCTCTCCTGTTACCTTTACCCCCTCGCATTACTTTCCTCTGTTCTATACTTTCAAGCCATTCCTGTTCAAGCTGTTCAGTTAAGATCTTGTAAGAATCCCACTGAAGCTCTGTTTCATTGGTCGATCCTCTTTTAGCAGCTTCTGCTATCAAGTTTTGCCACTCGTAATGACATCTCTCCTGCACTATTTTCCTCTCTTTTCGCCTTTCCCATCGCAGCCTCACTCCCATCCCAATTTTTAATCTTGTTTTCTCGCTGTTGATGGCATACATATTTGGAAAATAGTGTTACTGCGACAAAGCCAAAGGCAAACCTTAAATATCAACAAGATCGAAGCACAAGACTGACCTCTGTGCATGCCCAAGACTCGCTAATTTCATTTTGATCTGTGAACAAGAAGACATGGGGTTTAATGAGGATTGAAATTGTTAGCACAGACATATAAAAGAAAAAGACAAGGAGATTCTGTTTCATCAGAAGTCTATACACACTAACAACTTCAGTTCCTTATTGATGAATGTGAAAACCTATGTTTCGGGTTATAATTCTGCAAGTTTTGTCTCTGAAAAGAAAAAAAATGACAGCAAAAAGGGTACATGGTGATGGAATAATCTGATGGGCGGTTCACGTTACAAATCCACAGGACATATCACTTCCAATTCTTCTAGGAAGGCATAAAGAACCATTCTTACATGACATCACCTTTGGGTTCTGCATTGCAATCTTTGTT
>CM071867.1:2420141-2430718 GCA_036759665.1 Gynandropsis gynandra
GATGGATGGATGGATGGATGGATGGATAAGCCACACAACCATACAGAGTCGTGTTGTGTCTCTTAGGCGGAAAGGGAAACCAGGACGCAGTGGATAACGAGAACCCGATTGGCCCGATTAACCCGACTTGACCCGACCCGAATCGAATCATATTGGGCCTAATGCCACTTCGTCTCTATGCATTGGAAATGAGTTTAGTTCGGCGTTTCATTTAATTTTATATATATATATATATATATTGTAATAATTTCTAAACCTATTTCAATACTGAAATATATAAATATAATAAACGATTTTTATATATTTATTTATAAATATATATTATTTCAGTATTACATAAACTAACATTTTACTTTCAAAATAATATTTAAAATTTTAAAATTAATTAGAAATTGATACGTAAATCAATCTAAAAATAATTTTAAAATTATATATATTAAAAATAACATATGAATTATTATATTATGAAATTATAGATAAATTATCTTAAATTAATATATAAAAAAATTATTTTTTATTATTTTGATATAAATCCGATCATTATTATTTGATTTTCTATTAAAAATATCAATATACAAAAAGATAATTCTGTAAAATTATATGATTTCGTATGAAAATGTCAAAATTAGATATAAATTATTTTTATTATACATTAGTTATATATTATTTCAAATTTTATACATTAAAATTTGGAAAAAAAAAGTGATAGCATCATATTAGCCTCTATTCAGCAGGTACCTCATCATACATGGGTAAACCCATCACATGGTTTCTATAATGCAAACCTGATTAAAAGAACATACAATGAACATGTATTTGTAAACAGATTATAATACATATTAAATTAAATTAAATTCAAAACAAAAGAGCATTTCTCACAGTCAAACGACTACTAAAGAAGATCAAGAAAACCTTTCTCCAATCGACCATCCGACAGCATATCAACAATCATTTCCATGGTCGATACATCTACCGAGAACCCAAAGCTCTGCATTTCTCGAATAATTTCGACAACCATAGATATATCACCACTTTTGAGATGACCTCGAATCAAAATATTATACGTACAACCATTCGGCATACAACCAGCGTCTTTCATATTTTTAAGTAGCTCATCGGCTTCACTTAGTAACTCTTTTCCACAAAGTCCAGAAATCATCACACTATATGTATAAACATTTGGTTTTAACCCATTTTCAGAAAGGTTATTAAATATTTGCAGTGCCTCATCAACCTTACCAGCCTTGCACAAACCGTGCATCATGACATTATGTCCAACAACATCGATGTCTATCCCAGTCTTTTCAATCTTATCGTATAAGTCAAGGGCCTCATCAAGTTCTCCATTTTTACATAAACCATCGAGCAAAATGTTATACGTTTGACGATCAGGATATGGACCTTTACAAAGCTTCGTTCCATCTACCCGTAATACAGAGGCCATTTATCAATGTTCTATAGGTGACGACATTTGGTGCAATCCCTTTTTTGCTATCCATGTTTCTAAAGAGGTTCAATGCATCATCCACATGTCCACCTTTGCAAAAACCATCAATAATAGTACTATAAATTACGACATTGACCTCAACGTTCCTTTCTTCCATCTGCATAAGCAGCCTTAAAGCCAAAGACGAATGCCCAATCTTACAAAATCCTTTTACAATGATGCCATAAGTAACTATATCAGGCGGATATCCCTCTTTTACCATTCGATCAACCAAACTTAAGGCTTTATAAAGTTCACCTTCGATGCATAATCCATTGATTAGGCTATTGAACGTGACAACACCAGGCTCATAGCCCAATTTCATGATTTTCCCTAAAACAGAAAAACCGAGAACCACTTGATTGGAGCGGCAGAAACAGCTTATCAGAATGTTCAAGGTGTAGACATTATGCGAAATACCAACTGATTCCATTGTCTTGCAAAGTGAAATCGCCACATCATATCGTTTCATGTTTCAGAATGCAGTCAACAATTTATGGAAATCAACAATCGTAGGTAGTGGACGAGACCGAACCATCTGATGGAACAAACCTACAGCATCATTCAAATTACTACTACCAAACCCACATCTCAATTTCTCCCTGTAAGAGATGCTACTGAATCGAGAACCAGAAGTGGCACATCTGGGACGACAGGGACCTGTGGGAAAACATAAGACAGTGACGAGAGTGCCTCTGATCGAACATCGAGTACGAACCATACCTGAAACAGAAGCCGTCGCAACAGCCGCTATCCCTCGAGCCATAGGTGACAGCATCTAATCAAAACGCAAGACAGGTTCGATAAACCCTAGATCAAAAGTGGGTCTGCCCGAAACCAACGGAGACTTAAGAGCTGACGAGATGAGAGTGAAAAGGGTATTCGAATCAACGTCGTCATACCTGAAACAGAAGCCGACGCAACAGCCGCTATCCCTCGAGCCATAGCTGAAAGCATCTAATCTAAACGCAAGACAGGTTCTATAAACCCTAGATCAAAAGTGGGTCTGCCCGAAACCAACGGAGACTTAAGAGCTGACGAGATGAGAGTGAAAAGGGTATTCGAATCAACGTCGTCCTAATGCCGAAGTATCACCGGTGGCCGTCGGACGGAGAAATCAGATCCGCGAAGGAGAAATTCGAATCGCTCTACAAAATCTCAAACGTCGTGGGTCGATCTACACCACCCAAGTGCCCATAATTGCGCCGAAGGTTCACGTATCAGCGTATTTCAACAAGAGGCAGACCGAGAGGAACCGGAAGACGTCGTCCAAGGGGGCGTACTCGAATCGCTCTTGTTTGGTTAGAACTGTGTTTTCGTCAACAGTTGTATAAGGAGCTGACGAGAAGATAGTGCATAGGTCAAATACCATTGTTATTTTCATCCCTTTATGATAAATAGGATGGTAATTGGGTTAGCACAACCCAATATATCATGTTATTTTTAGATCAACCCAATTCAATCTATGTTTAAAATGAATTTAAAATTTTTAAATTATGGGTTGAATTTTTTTTATAATTATATAATAACGAAATAATAAAATGTCAAAATAATCATAAATAATTCAAATAATTTCTAAAATTTTAAATAAAAATATATAAATACGTTAAAAATGTTAAACATAAAAATAATTCATAAATTTTGCCTACTTTGTTTATTCTCCTCATGTTTCGCACTCATCCTATTCCCCCTCATATTTCGGCCAAGATCTTATTTCCCCCCTCATGTTTAAAAATTCTTTTTATATCCCCTCCGTTTAAACTCCGTTAAATATTTCAATTTTGATTCGGTTTAGACCTAATTTTGATCCGGTTCAAGATCAATTTTGACTAGAATTTAGGTCCAAAATTGATCCGGTTTAGAGTGAATGTTTACCGTAATTTGGGTCAAATTTTAATTTTTATCCAAATCCAATCCGAATCAATATGAAATTTCACAAAATTAAACCGAAATTTAAACAAAATTCAATTCTTATCTGTTTGTTCGATTTTTAACCCGAAATTAATATGATTTTTACCAAATTGTGTACAATTTGATCCAGTTTTGATTTTCATACCACTAAAAACTAAAATCAATATGAAATTCAAAAAAATTAAACGAAATTTAAACAAAAATCGATTCTTATCGGTTTGTTCGATTTTTAACCCGAAATTAGAAAGATTTTTACTCGATTTGACTAAATTTGATTGTAATTCTACTAAACGGAAAATAATTTTTTGTTTAAATTTCATATTAGTTTGGTTCAAATTTCATATATTGATTCGGATTTTAAACGGATAAATCGGTTTAGTTCAGTTGAAATTTCATATTAATTCGGTTTTTATTGCTATTTCGGTGTAATTTTGATAAGAATCGGTTTTTCTTTAATTAAAATTTAGTTCGGTTAAAATTTCATATTAATTCGAATTTTAATCGGGTAAAAATTAAAATTAGATCTAAATTTTGGTTAAAGTTGGTTTCAAATTAAGGTCAAAATTATGTATAAACCAAGTCAAAATTGAACCTTAATGCTAGTAAAAATTGAGCCTAAACCGGGTCAATTTCAAATTATGGTCAAAATTAAGTATAAACCAAGTCAAAATTGGACCTTAATGCTAGTAAAAATTGAGCCTAAACCGGGTCAAAATTGTTGCAAATTCTGGTCAAAATTGAATCTAAACCGGGTTTAAATTAATTTCGGATCGAATCGGGTTGAAATTGAAAGATTTAACATAATTTTAAATGGATGGGTTATAGGCAGAAGTTTTAACATGAGGGGGGCTTAGGATGTTGACCAAAATATGAGGGGGAACAGGGTGAGTGTGAAACATGAAGGGGAATAGGCAAAGTAGGCAAACATGAGGAGAAACAGGAGTTTGTTCCTGAAAATAAATACATAAATTAAAATAATGGATTAAAAAATATAAATAAAAAATAGATATACTTGATATTATATTATGCTCTTCATCATCTTTAAAACCACGCATCCAAGAACGAGAACAAAGTAAAGCTTGCACATTTTCTAGGAGAAGTCGACTTCTGTATTTGTTCAAAATCCGAGAACCAATACTAAAAGATGTTTCGGAAGCAACATTAGTTATAGGAATGCTTAGCACAACACAAGCCATGTATGCCAACTCACGGTATCGATGTCGATTATCCTTCCAATAGCCTAAGACATCCAAATCGGGATAATCCGACATTCTTAATTTCTCTTCATCCAAATATATATCCAAAAGTGATTTGCCTTCTTCTTCATTCGTCTCAAAAATTTCATCAAATTCATAGAAATCCTATAATAATAATAACTCCAAATCAAATAAATAAATTATATTGAAAATATAAATAATAAACTTAAAATATAAACAAAGTAGAAAACTTACTTCAAGAATGTTCAAATGTTTGTTTCGTTGAACGTGAATCTGTTGCTTCCGCTCCCAAAACATCATCTTCGCACTCTTTAGGCAAACATCGTGCTAAGGATGTACACAGATGTCCTTCCTCGCAGTCATCGTCCAGCAAGGTAAAGCCGAAAGCTCCCAAAGTCAAACGTCAAGCGGAAAAGAAAAAGACAATTGTTGAAGAGTCAATCTAATGTACATAAATAACACGTCATCGGGAACCTAATACCACATGTTTTCATTTTTTGTTTATGGCTTCCACTGATTACCTAGGTCTGAAACATCTGTCAGCCAAAACTTAATACCACATGTATTATTTTTTATTTGTGGTTTTCTATTGACAACCTAGGTTCAAACTGCTCTTTGATGGTCGTTTTCCTTTTCTCTTTTTTCCTGGCTCGTGTTTATTTTTTGAAGTGTCTCAGTAAAAAGATAATTTCATGTATATTAAAAAGATTTATGTCTATTATCTTTATATCTCCATTTTAAACTTTTATATATTATTATCAATATACATAAGTTTTTAATTTATAGGTGTTCAGGATAAAAGTTGTCTAAAGAATATTTAAAGTCGTTTTCCTTTTTGTATAAGTCACCAACAAGTTCCTTTTCGTTTTAAGACAAATTTACTTATCTGTTTTTACAGGTGATGGACGCGACCCGCGTGGGCTGAGTTTGTGCCCCACGCGGGCGCGGTGCGCATGATCGCGATGAAAATAAGGCCTCCCCGCACGGGCTAGGGAGTGCCCCGCACGGGCTGAGGTGTGCCCCGCACGGGCTGGGGCCTCGAGCGTGCCGATGGATTGCCCGACCCATGCTCAATCTGCTGGACCAATTGCCCCGCACGGGCTAGAGAGTGCCTCGCGCGGGCTGAGCTTGTTCCTCGCCGATTCTCATCCCGTTTGTTCCGTGATGATCCTCGATGTTGGTACTCCGTCTCGTGTACGTCCTTTAGCTCCAAAATGAACCGAATACACATTAAAACCTGTAAGAACACGGAAACACGAAAACGAGTAAAACGGATACAAAATCATACGTAAACATCGCATCTATATCATAAACATCTCTAAAATCGTGCAAGAAATACGTATGAAAATGAAACGATCAAAATCCCCCAGACTTGAATGTTTGCTTGTCCCTAAGCAAACGTAACATGGAACACGTGGGGTATACAAAATCTGAGAATTCCCCTTTCTCCTAGAAATACCGCTAAAACGAACCTAACCAATCAATTAACAAGTCGAGAGCAAATTCGGCCTAATTAAATTTTCAGTTTTAATCCTAGGTTCACCAAGGCTTCCCAGGAGAAAGTAAATCGAAGGCAAACTAAACAAGCCACCGTAACTCTCTTCACCAAACAAGACTTCAGACAAATGCTAAACCTAGAACAATCGAGGATTCTTGTTTCTTTTCCGAGCTTTTTTTCTTTCTTTTTTTTCTTTTTCTTTTCTTTTGTTTTTATGTCTTTTGTTTCTTTTTCCTTTTCTTTTTCTTTTCTTTTTTTCATTATGCATATACACTAGGCTTCTAGGACATAATATTTGAAGGGATCCAGCCTCTACTTAGACCCAGACTACCGATAACGGTATACTCATGCATCTCGTTCAAGAGTGCAATGGAGTAGGCGGCGTTTTTATTGTGCCATGCCCTTAGGACGTAGAAAGATGATCGCTAACCCACCACTTAGACCCGAACCATTGAAAGAGTATCAAATTCAATGCACTCATATCGATTTTAGATCATGCTTTTAGGCATTATTTCTATCGACAGCAGAGTGTTTGTGTGCGCTCTTAATCTGCAAAATAAGCTCGATTTCATACGATCTAATAATCCTCATAAAAAAGAAGTAAAGCATCGTCTATACAAAGTATGACCGTTTGGATAGAGAGAATAAATGATAAACTAGCCTAGCAACCTCGTCTAAACCTCCCACAAGCAGCACTAGGATTCCCAAAGAATTACGACCTATTGTTTTTCAGCTCAGCCGACTAATAAGCTCTAACGTTTAGGAAAACCCTAGCTCAAACATGCAAAATCTCACGGAAAAGGCCAACTTCTTAAGTATCCTAGGTTCGGGGTTCATCTCAAAACGTGGCACCGGACAAGTGCCTGGGACGACTCTGACTCACGAAAGCAAAAACAAACTAAAAACTACAAAATCAAAGAGAAAATGAAAGAAAATGAAACGAAATCACCTGACAAACGTGAGATGCTCCCCCAGACTTGAATTGAACGGCGTCCTCGACGTGAAGCTCCGATGGAGGGTAAGAGAAGTAAAGTCACGTTTGTGGTGGTATATTTTTTTGTGTTTTTTTTAAATTAACCGAGTCTTAAACTAAGAAACTAAAAAAATAGAAAACAAACAGCTGGGTTACCTCCCAAAAAGCGCTTGTTTAACGTCTTTAAGCTTTGACGTCTCCATTCCTCATGCGTGCGCGATGGATGGATCGAAAAGGGAAATGGAGTTTCCACTTTCGATCGGTTGAGTGGCTTGGTAGAGCTTTAGTCACTGCCCATTAGCTTTGAACGTTCCGCTCGAATCGCTCCATAGTTCCACTTCTCCATGTATGAAGATTTCTCGTACCTGAAAAGGACCAGACCAACGAGACCGTAGATTGCTCGAGAAAAGCTTAGGATGAGAATTGAAAAGTAGAACTGAGTCACCTAGTCGGAAGTCATGAGGTAGGGTCTTTTTGTCGTGTCATCCCTTAGTCATTGCTTCTTTCTTTGGGACGTCATGCATGGGATTCAATCGTTCGCTGCCCGAGGTTGGATAAATGGCATCTGCATCAAAAAGTTTTATGATGTCTTTTTCTATTACCTCTTGCAAGTGCGGGTGCAGCCTCCTTTGAGTTATCGCATTCAATGTACTCATACCGAAAAGAAGACGGAGGTGGCTTGGGCTCAAGTTTGGACGTCTTCTCCACTGCGAAACCAGCGTGCATTTCGTCTGGTATCTCCTCATGTGGCGCTTCTCCTAGTGCTGCAATAGCACTCATGAATTTTGTGTACCGCTCAACTCCTTCGTCCGTAAATCCTGCATCTTCGCAAACTCGTGTTAAATATCGTACAAGAGGATCAGAAAAACTTACTTGATCATGCGTGTCTTTTGCTAACTCGTCCAGCGAATCGACTGTAAAGCAAGACTCCTTTAATGAGGGTCCGTTCATGGGGCTGGACAAGTTGAACTCTATCATCTCATCTCCGACACGGAAGGAAAGCATTCCTTGTTGTACGTCTATCATGGCTTTTGTAGTAGCTAAGAACGGTCTACGTAGAATAATAGGTATCCTAGCATCTTCCTTTATTTCAAGTACAACAAAATCAGTGGGAATACAAAGATTACCTACCATGGTGGGAACATTTTCAACAATTCCCACCGGATATCTTACCGAATGATCCGCGAGGCGTAGACATATCTTTGTAGGTTTGAGATTCCCGAAATCCATCCGCTTGAAAACCGAGTGTGGCATGATGCTCACGCTTGCTCCTAAATCACACAAAGCATTGTCAATGTCAATATTACCTATTGTGCATGGAATGGAGAAGCTTCCGGGGTCCTTTAACTTTGGAGACAGCGTGTTTTGAAGGATAGCATTGTATTCCTCCGTGTGTGCTATCGTTTCGTTCTCTTCGATATGCTTCTCTTTGGAAAGAACCTCTTTGACAAGTTTGACGTGATTAGGCATCTTTTGGAGGGCTTCCACGAATGGGGTGTTGATGTCAAGCTTCTTGAGATCCTCTACAAATCTGCCCACTCGTTCTTGTTCTTGCTGCTCACTAACCGTTAAGGAAACGGTATAGGAGGTTCGTACGCTGGTGGAGCAACATATGGTTTGTCTAAATCTGGTTCAACTCCTTCCATAATCGCAATCGTACCTTTGCCTCTTTTCATGGACGTACCAGTAGCTTGCTCTCGCTTTTTTGAGGGAGAATGATCGATAATATAAGTGTAGCACACGGAAATAGCGTTAACGTACTCTCTCGGGTTAATTCGGGTTTACCGGGAAGCTGTCTGGGATTCTGAGAGGATGAGGCAGCTTGCTGTGCTACGGAGTTCTCTAAGCTCTTCACATGGTTTTTCAAGGATTCCATCTGAGTTTTGAGCTCGTTGATCGTTGTCCCCACAACCGCATTGAATTTGGCTTGAGTCGATTGTTGATGCCTTTGCTCCTTGATAAATTCGAGCATTACCGCCTCAAGGTTTGAAGAAGGGGCTTGAGGAGGTTGAGGAGGTTGAGGAGCTTGCGGAACTTGTTGAGCATTCTGAAGTTGCCAGTTATCTTGCTGGTACGTTTGTTGTCTTTGCTGAAATCCTGAATACTTCACCGGTTGAGTCGTTCGATACGAAAGATTCGTGTGATTCCTCCAATTCGGGTTGTAGGTATTCCCCAATTGTGTGTTTCCTTGCTGCTGGGCATAGTTCATCTGTTCGAAGTCTTCATGCACTTTGCATTGGTAGGCTACATGATCCGTATCTCTGCAATTCACACAGTACATGGCGTTTGCTGCATTGCCCGTCGCTCTGCTCTGTTTCGGCTCGTATAGGCGACGAGTGTTGTTAGGCATACCTCTCGGTGTTGACCACATAGTGTGGTTCATGACGAGGTTATCGATCAGCTCGTATGCCTCCTCGACGCTCAGATCCATAAACAATCCTCTAGCAGTGTTATCCAATGTCGTTCGGTGTTCATCTGAAATTCCGTTGTAAAAATTTTGGATAACATACCACTGCTCGAGACCATGGTGTGGACACATCTGTAGAAGATCCTTAAATATGTCTCACGCTTCAAACAACGTTTCTCCATCTTTGCATCTAAACATTGTGATTTCACCCTCATCTGAATCGTCTTGCTCGGAGGAAAGTTGTGTGATAAGAACAATGTGCAAAGCTGGTCCCAAATCGTGATTGAACTAGCGGGAAGCGATTGCAGCCATGTTTTCGCTTGTCCCCCAATTAAGAAGGGGAAGAGACGCAGCGAGATTGTATCCTCCGAGACTCCGTGTATCTTGAACGCACCGAAAAGCTCTAGGAAGTCTCTGAGGTCCTGATGGGGATCCTTGATCATCTCGTTTTCATACGTATTTCTTGCATGATTTAGGAGACGTTTTCGATATATATGATGTTTTACGTATGATTCCGTATCCGTTTTACTTGCTTTCGTGCTTTTCATGTTCTTACATGTTTTTACGCGTATTTGGATCATTCTGGAGCTAAAGGAACATGCACGGAGCTAAGGAGCAACTTCGAGGATCATCACGGGACAAACGGGATGAGATTGAGCATGGAAAAGCCTCCACCCGGTCGGGCACAAGGTCTCTCACGTCATATCCTACGCTAGCAAGACACTAGATGACGCCCAAATCAACTACGCCACAACCGAGAAGGAGCTCCTTGCCGTCGTCTTCGCCTTTGACAAATTCAAATCCTATCTCGTTGGGTCAAAGGTAATCGTTTATACTGATCATGCAGCACTTAAATATCTTCTAGGGAAGAAGGACGCGAAACCACGCCTCATCCGATGGATCCTTCTCCTACAAGAGTTCGATCTCGAAATCAAAGATAGGAAGGGGTCGGAGAACGTCGTTGCAGATCACCTCTCTCGCATCGTTGTACATCATTAGGAGATGCGTCCCCAAGGAAGAGGTAGAGAGCATCCTATTCCATTGTCATGGCTCGGATTATGGCGGCCACTTCAGCAAGTCCAAGA
>CM071867.1:2440712-2459850 GCA_036759665.1 Gynandropsis gynandra
AATATTTCCACCCGATCGGGCACTCATACCCGATCATGTCCCTTTGGCACCCGAGTCGTGTAAGGCTACGGGGTTGTCAAGGCACAAATTACCCGAGCGGGCATCTTCCATTACCCGAGCGGGCATGTCCTAAAATGGCGTTTTCGCTCCTTTCGCTCGGTGTTTGCACGTTCTCTTCAATCCACGGTCTTGCACAAGCTGAACCTTGTCATTTTGGGGTTAAATTGCCAATTTCTCTCGTGTTTCTTGACATGTCTTCGTTTCCTACACAAAACACGAAATGTAGATGAAATCCTCGAATAGACTCGATAAATGAATGAAATCTAATAAATCTACCTAAAACTAGACCTAAGAATGACATAAAAACTACTACGGACTACGTGTTATCAGAGTGCTGTTCAAACACTAAGCAACGCCCCACGAGAGAAGATAACACACGAAGTACAAGCTGACTTCGCAGTGGAGAAGGACCGAAAGGAGAATTCTAGTCCTAGAAGATCAGGTTTAGAACAGTCGAGGTTAGGCCACGAAAGTAGGGTAGCAACGGTTGAGGGTGAACGGGCGAATCACAGAGTTTATGGGTTTAGTTCATGGTGTCAGCCACGAAAGTAGGGGGCAGCTTGTCTAGATCACGTGTCTATGCCTTGAGAGAGGGTAGGTATCATGTTAGGATCGTCCGCCTTAGATAGCTTTAATTGGGATTGCATGATAGATAGGTTGATCGTTGGTTTTGGTAGTCTTGTGGTGAAACCGGATTCCTAGAACGTTTGTCTTATCGTTAGAACCCAAGTAGTTTAGTTACTTTCAGTATTTCATTCCTTATTCACCTTCTTTCGTTAGCAAGTTTGATTCGTAGTTCGGGTTTAGGTAGTGTTGCGTAGTCTCTGTGGGATCGACACCTAAAATACTACACACGTGTCGTGCACTTGCGGGTAGATTAGGTTATATTTAACTCTGATACGCATCAATCCTCTTGATTTCTACCCATGAATTGCTTTTGATAAAGCATGTTGATTATTGTCGGCTTAATTTCAAACTGTTCCCTAACAACAGCAAGCATACTTATGGCTGTTTGCACGTTGATCATGTTCGGCACCACGTAATCTCTAAGGCGACGTGGTGGAGGAGCTTGTGGTTCTCGCGGTTGAGGTGCGAGTTGCTGTTGCTGCATATGCCCCGAATTACCGATAGGTAATTGAAGTTGTGCGTGGCCGTTCTGATTATCCATATCTCGTTGATCTGACGGCTCTGTGTTACCTTCTTTCTTTTCGTTTCTCAGTTGTCTGCAAGTACGCACGATCTCGGGGTCGATTTGGAGTAGACTGGAAGCACCTTGAGATCTGGTCATAAACCAACAAAGGACAAACGAACAGAATTAGGTAGAAAAAAACAAAATAAAAGAAAACAAAAACAAAAATAAAACAATAAAGACTCTAGGCTCGAATCTAAGACGTGTTGACAATAGTTCCCGGCAACGGCGCCAAAAACTTGATGCATATCAAAGTTAAACAAATATTTAACCTAAACTACCCGCAAGTGCACGATACGTGTGTAGTACTTCGGGTGTCGATCCCACAGGGACTACGCAACACAACCTAAACTCAAACTATGAATCAAACTTGCAACGAGCGAATATGGGATTTGAGAATAAAATACTATAAACAAATAAACAAACGAGTTCTTAACAATGAGACACACGTTCTAGGAATCCGGTTTCACCACAAGACTATCGAAACCAACAATCAACCTATCTAATCATGCAATTCCAATTAAGTCATCTAAGGCAGACGATCCTAATATGATATCTACCCTCTCTCAAGGCATAGACACGTGATCTAGTCAAGTTATCCCCTAGTTTCGTGGTTGACACCTTGAACTAAACCCATAAGCTCTATGATTCATCCGTTTCACCCTCAACCGCTGCTACCCTACTTTCGTGGCCTAACCTCGATTGTTCTAAACCTGATCTTCTAGGACTAAAATTCTCCTTTCGGTCTTTTTCCTAATCCCTAATACATGCATCTACTTGGCCTTCATAAATACAAGTCATTCAATCTCTCACACAAAGAATACATAAACGAAAACGGGAAATTGCATTCAAAGATAAATCAAGGTGGTTCCGGGATGGCCATGGGCTAATCCCTTCTCCTAGAACAAAACAAACTACTCGCTCATGCATTCAAAAGCAAACAACATAATTGAAGTAGAAAGTCTAAAGAACATGAAAACCAAACGAAACCGAAGTCTTGAATTGATCTCCAATGCTCCTTGAATGTCTCCTTCGCAAAAGTCTCCTTCTTCTTCGATTCTCTCTCTGCTCTCTCTCCTCGATAAAACTGAAAACTCACTCTCTCCAATTGAACTCTTCCGACCGTGTGGTATTGCTATCTGCGGAAGTCCTAGACATGTTAACGAATCCAAAGTTATATAAAGTCGTTCAAGATGTCATGGTACATGGACCGTGTGGTATTGCTAATCATTCTACACCTTGCATGATAAAAGGCAAATGTATTCCCACGAAATTTTAACCAATTCACTTAAATTGACAACGAAGGTTATCCTGTTTATAAAAGACAAGATAACAATAGATTTGAAATAAAAGATAATATCAAACTAGATAATCGTTACATTGTCCCATACAATGCAAATTTACTATTACCATACAGAGCTCATATAAATATTGAATGGTGTAATCAAACAAAAGCTATAAAATATTTGTTCAAGTACACAAATAAAGGTCCTGATAGAATAACGACAAACATCACACCATCAGAGACATCTCAAACTTCAAATAACGTTGATGAACTAAAAAATTATTTCGTTGTCGATATGTTTCGAGGTGTGAAGCATGCTGGAGAATATATAAATTCGATATTCATTTTTGAAGTATCCCGAGGAGAACAAAATATTATATTCTCAGAGGACGATTTATTAATCGATACTATGTCAAAACAAACTACTCATTGTAGTATGTTTACAGAATGGTTTAAATGCAATGCTTTTTACAGTGAAGCTAAAAATTTGACATACGTCAATTTCCCTACTCGATTCGTCTGGAATAAAAGTAAAAATAATGGGCTCCAAGACAAAAAAAAGTATTGATTTTGGTCGTTTACGCCATGTGGCCTCGACTGCTGGGGAATCCTACTATTTAAGAATGCTCCTCAACAAAGTCAAAGGACCTACCTCCTTTGAATGCATACGTACCGTCGGTAGCGTTACGTATACAACATTTAAAGACACATGTCGAGCAATAGGTTTATTGGATGATGACAACGAGTACATAGATGTCATAAATGAGACAAAGAACTGGGCATCTCCTTCGTATCTACGAGTATTATTTGTGATGTTATTAATATACGAATGTATGTCAAATCCACAAAACGATTATATCAAAACTGCAGAAGCGTTTTCAAATTCGATTTTGAGATTAGGTGATGGATTACTATCAGAACCTATGACGGTGAATGTTACATAGATATCCCTTTTGATTTATTAATTATGCAACATATTAATCCCATGCAGTGTCTCATACACCATGTAAACAATGGCATAACATAACAATATCAAAATATGTCATTCTTCCAAGAAAGAGCAATATTGTACCCAACGGACGAAATCGTCAATGAAATTAACAACACGTTGTTAAATATATAATGTGTGGTGAGTTCTGATACGATATGCCCTTCGAATGATATTGACAACAATAATGAATTATATGATACATAATTTTTTAACGCAATTAAATGCCCTGCAATTCCGAATCATATCTTGCAACTAAAACTCAGAATAAAAATGGATTGGAAATATAGATTCTTGATCAAAACAACAAACCAAACAATCAAACAATGAATGTTGTCTTCAAAGAAATATTTTATAATTTGTAATATTTTATCAAATATAATATACTTGATTTATGTATGTAAATAGTTAGATTTGTATTTAATAAATAATATCAGTGTTAGAAATTCTTCTGCGCGTAGCGCAAATTTAATATTAATATATATATATATATATATTGTAATAATTTCTAAACATGTTTCAAAACTGAGATATATAAATATATATAAACGACTTTTATATATTTATTTATAAATATATATTATTTCAGTATTACATAAACTAACATTTTACTTTTAAAATAATATTTAAAATTTTAAAATTAATTAAAAATTGATACGTAAATCAATCTAAAAATAATTTTAAAATTATATATATTAAACATAACATACTAATTATTATATTATGAAATTATAGATAAATTTATCTTAAATTAATATATAAAAATTTTTATTTTTTATTTTGATATAAATCCGATCATTATTATTTGATTTTCTCTTAAGTATATTAATATACAAAAAGATAATTCTGTAGAAATATATGATTTTGTATCAAAATGTGAAAATTAGATATACATTATTTTTATATTTTTATTCATTAATTATTATATTATTTCAAATTTTATACATTAAAATTTGGAAAAAAATGATATCATCATATTAGCCTTTATTCAGCAGGTACCTCATCATACATGGGTAAACCCGTCACATGGTTTCTATAATGCAAACCTGATTAAAAGAACATACAATGAACATGTATTTGTAAACAGATTATAATACATATTAAATTAAATTAAATTCAAAACAAAAGAGCATTTCTCACAGTCAAACGACTACTAAAGAAGATCAAGAAAACCTTTCTCCAATCGACCATCAGACAACATATCAACAATCATTTCCATGGTCGATGCATCTACAGAGAACCCAAAGCTCTGCATTTCTCGAATAATTTCGACAACCATAGATATATCACCACTTTTGAGATGATCTCGGATCAAAATATTATACGTACAATCATCCGGCATACAACCAGCATCTTTCATATTTTTAAATAGCTCATCGGCTTCACTTAGTAACTCTTTTCCACAAAGTCCAGAAATCATCGCACTATATGAATAAACATTTGGTTTTAACCCATTTTCAGAAAGGTTATTAAATATTTGCAGTGCCTCATCAACCTTACCAGCCTTGCACAAACCGTGCATCATGACATTATGTCCAACAACATCGATGTCTATCCCAGTCTTTTCAATCTTATCGTATAAGTCAAGGGCCTCGTCAAGTTCTCCATTTTTACATAATCCATCGAGCAAAATGTTATACGTTTGACGATCAGGATATGGACCTTTACATTGCATCTCTAGATAAAGCTTTCTGGCGGCATCAAGGTTTCCTACCCGACAAAAACCTTGGATGAGAGTACTGTAGGTACATACATCAGCGACCAATCCTCTTTGAGACATCTCATTAAAGAGCTTGATACCCTCATCAACCCGATTAGATTTGCAATATCCATTTATGAGTATGCTAAAAGTCACTACATCTGGAAAGCATCTTTTGGTAACCATAGAATCAAACATTTGTTTCGCCTCATCAAGGCGATTCTGCATGCATAGGCCATCGATCAATGAATTATAAATGATAGTATCTGGATCTACACCACTTTGTGTCATCACGTCATACACTTCTTTAGCCTCTCGAAACTTCCCCTCTTTAACGAAAGCATCTATCAAGCCGTTGAAAGTGAAAACATTTGGGGTGATTTTCCTTTTGATCATATCTCTCAATAATTCGGCAGCTTCGTTCCATCTACCCGTAATACAGAGGCCATTTATCAATGTGCTATAGGTGACGACATTTGGTGCAATCCCTTTTTTGCTATCCATGTTTCTAAAGAGGTTCAATGCATCATCCACATGTCCACCTTTGCAAAAACCATCAATAATAGTACTATAAATTACGACATTGACCTCAACATTCCTTTCTTCCATCTGCATAAGTAGCCTTAAAGCCAAAGCCGAATGCCCAATCTTACAAAATCCTTTTACAATGATGCCATAAGTAACTATATTAGGCGGATATCCCTCTTCTACCATTCGGTCAACCAAACTTAAGGCTTTATAAGGTTCACCTTCGATGCATAATCCATTGATTAGGGTACTGAACGTGACAACACAAGGCTTATAGCCCAGTTTCATGATTTTCCCTAAAACAGAAAAACCGAGAACCACTTGATTGGAGCGGCAGAAACAATTTATCAGAATGGTCAAGGTGTAGACATTATGCGAAACCCCGACTGATTCTATAATCTTGGAAAGGGATATCGCCACATCATACCGTTTCATTTTGCAGATTGCAGTCAACAATTTATTGAAATCAACAATCGTAGGTAGTGGACGAGACCGAACCATCTGATGGAACAAACCTACAGCATCATTCAAATTACTACTACCAAACCCACATCTCAATCTCTCCCTGTAAGAGATGCTACTGAATCGAGAACCAGAAGTGGCACATCTGGGACGACAGAGACCTGTGGGAAAACATAAGACAGTGACGAGAGTGCCTCTGATCGAACATCGAGTACGAACCATACCTGAAACAGAAGCCGTCGCAACAGCCGCTATCCCTCGAGCCATAGGTGACAGCATCTAATCAAAACGCAAGACAGGTTCGATAAACCCTAGATCAAAAGTGGGTCTGTCCGAAACCAACGGAGACTTAAGAGCTGACGAGATGAGAGTAAAAAGGGTATTCGAATCAACGACGTCCTGATGCCAAAGTATCTCCGGTGGCCGTCGGACGGAGAAATCAGATCCGTGAAGGAGAAATTCGAATCGCTCTACAAAATCCCAAACGTCGTGGGTCGATCTACACCACCCAAGTTCCCATAATCGCGCTGAAGGTTCACGTATCAGCGTATTTCAACAACAGGCAGACCGAGAGGAACCGGAAGACGTCGTCCGAGGGGCCGTACTCGAATTGCTCTTGTTCGGTTAAGGAGCTGACGAGAAGATAGTGCACCGGAAGATAGTGCATAGGTCAAATCCCAAATCCCATTGTTATTTTCATCCTTTATGATAAATAGGATGCTAATTGGGTTGGCTCAACACAACCCAATATATCATGTTATTTTTAGATCAACCCAATTCAATCTCTATTTAAAATGGATTTAAATTTTTTTAAATTATGGATTGAATTTTTTGTTTATAATTATCTAATAACGAAATAATAAAATGTCAAGTAATTCAAATAATTTCTAAAATTATAAATAAAAATATATAAATGCGTTAAAAATGTTAAACATAAAAATAATTCATAAATATATAGAAAATCCAAATAAAATCTTAAAAATCTAAAAAATCATTTTATCCTCAATCTTTATATTCTTCTTTATCTATGCCTATAAAAAAGGATAAAACTCCTAATTCCCTTCATTTTTGTCTACTTTGTCTATTTTCCCTCATATTTCGCACTCATCCTATTCCCCCCTTATGTTTCGGCCAAGATCCTATTCCCCCTCATGTTTAAAAATTCTGTTTATATCCTCTCCGGTTAAACTCTGTTTAATATTTTAATTTTGACCCGGTTTAGGATCAATTTTGACTAGAATTTAGCTCAAATTTGATCCGGTTGACAGTGAATGTTTACCATAATTTGGGTCAAATTTTGATTTTTATCCAAATCCAATCCGAATCAATATGAAATTCAACAAAATTAAACCGAAATTTAAACAAAATTCAATTCTTATCGGTTTGTTAGATTTTTAACCTGAAATTAGTATGATTTTTACCAAATTGTGTACAATTTGATCAAATTTGATTTTCATACCACTAAAAACTAAAATCAATATGAAATTCAAAAAAATTAAACGAAATTTAAACAAAAATCGATTCTTATCGGTTTGTTCGATTTTTAACTCGAAATTAGTAAGATTTTTACTCGATTTGACTAAATTTGATTATAATTCTACTAAACAGAAAATAATTTTTTGTTTAAATTTCATATTAGTTTGGTTCAAATTTCATATTGATTCGGGTTTTAATCGGATAAATCGGTTTAGTTCAGTTGAAATTTCATATTAATTCGTGTTTTATTGCTATTCGGTGTAATTTCGATAAGAATTGGTTTTTCTTTAATTAAAGTTTAGTTCGGTTAAAATTTCATATTAATTCGAATTTTAATTGGGTAAAAATTTAAATTAGATCCAAATTTTGGTTAATGTTGGTTTCAAAATATGGTCAAAATTAAGTATAAACCAAGTCAAAATTGGACCTTAATGCTAGTAAAAATTGAGCCTAAACCGGGTCAAAATTGTTGCAAATTCTGGTCAAAATTGAATCTAAACCGGGTTTAAATTAATTTTGGATCGGGTCGGGTTGAAATTGAAAGATTTAACATAATTTTAAATGGATGGGTTATAGGCAGAAGTTTTAACATGAGGGGGCAATAGGATGTTGACCAAAATATGAAGGGGGAATAGGATGAGTGCGAAACATGAGGGGGAATAGGCAAAGTAGGCAAAAATGAGGGGAAACAGGAGTTTGTTCCCGAAAATAAATACATAAATTAAAATAATAGATTAAAAAAGTTATAAATAAAAAATAGATATGCTTGAAATTATATTACATTCTTCATCATCTTTAAAACCATGCATCGAAGAACGAGAACAAAGTAAAGCTTGCACATATTCTAGGAGAAGTCGACTTCTGTATTTGTTCAAAATCCGAGAACCAGTACTAAGAGATGATTCGGAAGCAACATTAGTTATAGGAATGCTTAGCACATCTCAAGCCATGTATGCCAACTCACGGTATCGATGTCGATTATCCTTCCAATAGCCCAAGACATCCAAACCGGGATAATCCGACCTCCTTAATTTCTCTTCATCCAAATATATATCCAAAAGTGTTTTGCCTTCTTCTTCATTCGTCTCAAAAATTTCATCAAATTCATAGAAATCCTATAATAATAATATCTCCAAATCAAATAAATAAATTATATTGAAAATATAAATAATAAACTTAAAATATAAACAAAGTAGAAAACTTACTTCAAGAATGTTCAAATGTTTGTTTCGTTGAACGTGAATCTGTTGCTTCCGCTCCCAAAACATCATCTTCGGCTGAGGATGTACACAAATTTCCTTCCTCGCAGTCATCGTCCAGCAAGGTAAAGGCGAAAGCTCCCAAAGTCAAATGTCAAGCGGAAAAGAAAAAGACAATCGTTTAAGAATCAATCTAATGTACATAAATAACACATCATCGGGAACCTAATACCACATGTTTTCATTTTTTGTTTGTGGCTTCCGCTGATTACCTAGGTTTGAAACATCTGTCAGCCAAAACTTAATACCACATGTATTATTTTTTGTTTATGGTTTTCTGTTGACAACCTAGGTTCAAACTTCTCTTTGATGGTCGTTTTCCTTTTCTCTTTTCCTGGCTCGTGTTTATTTTTTGAAGTGTCTCGGTAAAAAGATAATTTCATGTATATTAAAAAGATTTATGTCTATGATCTTTATATCTCCATCTTAAACTTTTATATATTATTATCAATATACATAAGTTTTTAATTTATAGGTGTTAAGGATAAAAGTTGTCTAAAGAATATTTAAAGTCGTTTTCCTTTTTGTATAAGTCACCAACAAGTTCCTTTTCGTTTTAAGACAAATTTACTTATCTGTTTTTCTAGGTGATGGACGCGACCCGCGCGGGCGCAGTTCGCATGATCGCGATGAAAATAAGGCCTCTCCGCATGGGCTAGGGAGTGCCCGCGCGAACTGGGGTGTGCCCCGCGCGGGCTGAGGTGTGCCCCGCACGGGCTGGGGCCTCGAGCATGCTGATGAATTGCCCTACCCGTGCTCAATCTGATGGACCAATTGCCGAACTAATCGCCCCGCGCGGGCTGAGCTTGTTCCTCGCCGATTCTCGTCCCGTTTGTTCCGTGATGATCCTCGATGTTGGTACTTTGTCTCGTGTACGTCCTTTAGCTCCAAAATGAACCGAATACGCATTAAAACCTGTAAGAACACGGAAACACGAAAACGAGTAAAACGGATACAAAATCATACGTAAACATCGCATATATATCGTAAACATCTCTAAAATCGTGCAAGAAATACGTATGAAAATGAAACGATCAAAATCCCCCAGACTTGAATGTTTGCTTGTCCCTAAGCAAACGTAAACATGGAACACGTGGGGTATACAAAATCTGAGAATTCCCTTTTCTTCTAGAAATACCGCTAAAACGAATCTAACCGATCAATTAGCAAGTCGAGAGCAAATTCAGCCTAATTAAATTTTCAGTATTCATCCTATGTTCACCAAGGCTGCCCAGGAGAAAGTAAATCGAAGGCAAACTAAACAAGCCACGTAACTCTCTCAACCAAATAAGACTTCAGACAAATGCTAAACCTAGAACAATCGAGGATACTTGTTTCTTTTCCGAGCATTTTTTCTTTCTTTTTTTTCTTTTTCTTTTCTTTTGTTTTTGTGTCTTTTGTTTCTTTTTCTTTTTCTTTTCTTTTTTTCGTTATGCATACACACTAGGCTTCTAGGACATCAGATTTGAAGGGATCCAGCCTCTACTTAGACCCAGACTACCGATAACGGTATACTCATGCATCTCGTTCAAGAGTGCAGCGGAGTAGGCGGCGTTTTTATTGTGCCATGCCTTTAGGACGTAGAAAGATGATCGCTAACCCACCACTTAGACCCGAACCATTGAAAGAGTATCAAGGTCAATGCACTCATATCGATTTTAGATCATGCTTTTAGGCATTATTTCTATCGACAGCAGAGTGTTTGTGCGCTCTTAATCTGCAAAATAAGCTCGATTATATACGATCTAATAATCCTCATAAAAAAAGAAGTAAAGCATCGTCTATACGAAGTATGACCATCTAGATAGAGAGAATAAACGATAAACTAGCCTACCAACCTCGTCTAAACCTTCCACAAGCAACACTAGGATTCCCAAAGCATTACGACCTATTGTTTTCCAGCTGACTAATAAGCTCTAACGTTTAGGAAAAACCTAGCTCAAACATGCAAAATCTCACGGAAAAGGCCAACTTCTTAAGTATCCTAGGTTCGGGGTTCATCTCAAAACGTGACACTGGACAAGTGCCTGGGACGACTCTGACTGACGAAAGCAAAAACAAACTAA
Source organism: Gynandropsis gynandra (assembly GCA_036759665.1). Lineage (NCBI taxonomy): Eukaryota > Viridiplantae > Streptophyta > Magnoliopsida > Brassicales > Cleomaceae > Gynandropsis > Gynandropsis gynandra. The sequence goes on from CM071867.1 coordinate 2,451,725, forward strand.
AAACTACAAAATTAAAGAGAAAATGAAACAAAATCACCTGACAAACGTGAGATGCTCCCCCAGACTTGAATTGAACGGCGTCCTCGACGTGAAGCTCCGATGGAGGGTAAGAGAAGTAAAGTCACGTTTGTGGTGGTATATTTTTTTGTGTTTTTTTTAAATTAACCGAGTCTTAACTAAGAAACTAAAAAAATAGAAAACAAACAGCTGGGTTACCTCCCAGAAAGCGCTTGTTTAACGTCTTTAAGCTTTGAAGTCTCCATTCCTCATGCGTGCGCGACGAATGGATCGGAAAGGGAAATGGAGTTTCCACTTTCGATCGGTTGAACGGCTTGGTAGAGCTTTAGTCACTGCCCATTAGCTTTGAACGTTCCGCTCGAATCGCTCCATAGTTACACTTCTCCATGTATGAAGATTTCTCGTACCTGAAAAGGACCAGACCAACGAGACCGTAGATTGCCCGAGAAAAGCTTAGGACGAGAATTGAAAAGTAGAACTGAGTCACCTAGTCGGAAGTCATGAGGTAGGGTCTTTTTGTCGTGTCATCCCTTAGTCATTGCTTCTTTCTTTGGGACGTCATGCATGGGATTCAATCGTTCGCTGCCCGAGGTTGGATAAATGGCATCTGCATCAAAAAGTTTTATGATGTCTTTTTCTATTACCTCTTGCAAGTGCGGGTGCAGCCTCCTTTGAGTTTCGGTGGAAGGTTCGTGGTTGTCTTCCGTATAATTTCCGTGCATACATATTGAAGAGCTGACTCTCCTACGTTCTTTACGCGTGTGGGTTTTTTTCTCATGTCATCTGCACTCAAGTTAGCATTCATAACAGCAGGATATATTTTATCGCATTCAATGTACTCATACCGAAAAGAAGACGGAGGTGGCTCGGGCTCAAGTTTGGGCGTCTTCTCCACTGCGAAACCAGCGTGCGTTTCGTGTGGTATCTCCTCACGTGGCGCTTCTCCTAGTGCTGCAATAGCACTCATGAATTTCGTGTACCGCTCAGCTCCTTCGTCCGTAAATCCTGCATCTTCGCAAACTCGTGTTAAATATCGTACAAGAGGATCAGAAACACTTACTTGATCATGCGTGTCTTTTGCTAACTCGTCCAGCGAATCGACTGTAAAGCAAGACTCCTTTAATGAGGTTCCGTTCATGGGGCTGGACAAGTTGAACTCTATCATCTCATCTCCGACACGGAAGGAAAGCTTTCCTTGTTGTACGTCTATCATGGCACCTGCAGTAGCTATAAGAACGGTCTACATAGAATAATAGGTATCCTAGCATCTTCCTTTATTTCAAGTACAACAAAATCAGTGGGAATACAAAGATTACCTACCACGGTGGGAACATTTTCAACAATTCCCACCGGATATCTTACCGAATGATCCGCGAAGCGTAGACACATCTTTGTAGGTTTGAGATTCCCGAAATCCATCCGCTTGAAAACCGAGTGTGGCATGATGCTCACGCTTGCTCCTAAATCACACAAAGCATTGTCAATGTCAATATTACCTATTGTGCATGGAATGGAGAAGCTTCCGGGATCCTTCAACTTTGGAGACATCGTTTTTTGAAGGATAGCGTTGTATTCCTCGGTGAGTGCTACCGTTTCATTCTCTTTGATATGCTTCTCTTTGGAAAGAACCTCTTTGATGAGTTTGACGTGATTAGGCATCTTTTGGAGGGCTTCCAAGAATGGGATGTTGATGTCAAGCTTCTTGAGATCCTCTACAAATCTGCCCACTCGTTCTTCGTTCTTGCTGCTCACTAACCGTTGAGGAAACGGTATAGGAGGTTCGTACGCTGGTGGAGCAACATATGGTTTGTCTAAATCTGGTTCAACTCCTTCCATAATCGCAATTGTACCTTTGCCTCTTTTCATGGACGTACCAGTAGCGTGCTCTCGCTTTTTTGAGGGCGAATGATCGATAATATCAGTGCAACACACGGAAATAGCGTTAACGTACTCTCTCGGGTTTAATTCGGGTTTACCGGGAAGCTGTCTGGGATTCTGAGAGGATGAGGCAGCTTGCTGTGCTACGGAGTTCTCTAAGCTCTTCACATGGTTGTTCAAGGATTCCATCTGAGTTTTGAGCTCGTTGATCGTTGTCCCCACAACCGCATTGAATTTGGCTTTAGTTGAATGTTGCTACCTTTGTTCCTTGATAAATTCGAGCGTTGAGGAGCCGGAACTTGTTGAGCATTCTGAAGTTGCCGGTTATCTTGCTGGTACGTTTGTTGTCTTTGCTGAAATCCCGAATACTTCACCGGTTGAGTCGTTCGATACGAAAGATTCGTGTGATTCCTCCAATTCGGGTTGTAGGTATTCTCCAATTGTGTATTTCCTTGCTGCTGGGCATAGTTCATCTGTTCGAAGTCTTCATGCACTGTGCATTGGTAGGCTACATGATCCGTATCTCCGCAATTCACACAGTACATGGCGTTTGCTGCGTTGCCCGTCGCTCTGCTCTGATTCGGCTCGTATAGGAGACGAGTGATGTTAGGCATACCTCTCGGCGTTGACCACATAGTGTGGTTCATGGCGAGGTTATCGATCAGCTCGTATGCCTCCTCGACGCTCAGATCCATAAACAATCCTCTAGTAGTGTTATCCAATGTCGTTCGGTGTTCATCTGAAACTCCGTTGTAAAAAGTTTGGATAACATACCACTGCTCGAGACCATGGTGTGGACACATCTGTAAAAGATCCTTAAATATGTCCCACGCTTCAAACAACGTTTCTCCATCTTTGCATCTAAACGTTGTGATTTCCCCCTCATCTGAATCGTCTTGCTCGGAGGAAAGTTGCGTGATAAGAACAATGTGCAGAGCTGGTCCCAAGTCATGATTGAACCAGCGGGAAGCGATTGCAGCCATGTTTTCGCTTGTCCCCCAATTAAGAAGGGGAAGAGACGCAGTAAGATTATATCCTCTGAGACTCCGTGTATCTTGAATGCACCGAAAAGCTCTAGGAAGTCTCTGAGGTGCTGATGGGGATCCTCTTGATTTCTACCCATGAATTGCTTCTGATAAAGCATGTTGATTATTGTCGGCTTAATTTCAAACTGTTCCCTAGCAACAGCAACCATCCCTATGACTGTTTGCACGTTGATCATGTTCGGCACCACGTAATCTCTGAGGCGACGTGGTGGAGGAGCTTATGGTTCTCGCGGTTGAGGTGCGAGTTGCTGTTGCTGCATATGTCCCGAATTACCGATAGGTAATTGAAGTTGTTCGTGGCCGTTCTGATTATCCATATCTCGTTGATCTGACGGGTCTGTGTTACCTTCTTTCTTTTCGTTTCTCAGTTGTCTGCAAGTACACACGATCTCGGGGTCGATTTGGAGTAGACTAGAAGCACCTTGAGATCTATTCATAAACCAACAAAGGACAAACGAACAGAATTAGGTAGAAAAAACAAAATAAAAGAAAACAAAAACAAAAATGAAACAAGAAAGACTCTAGGCTCGAATCCAAGACGTGTTGACAATAGTTCCCGGCAACGGCGCCAAAAACTTGATGCATATCAAAGTTAAACAAATATTTAACCTAAACTACCTGCAAGTGCACGACACGTGTGTAGTACTTTGGGTGTCGATCCCACAGGGACTACGCAACATAACCTAAACTCAAACTATGAATCAAACTTGTAACGAGCGAATATGGGATTTGAGAACGAAATACTATAAACAAATAAACAAACGAGTTCTTAACAATGAGACACACGTTCTAGGAATTCGGTTTCACCACAAGACTATCGAAACCAACAATCAACCTATCTAATCATGCAATCCCAATTAAGTCATCTAAGGCAGACGATCCTAATATGATATCTACCCTCTCTCAAGGCATAGACACGTGATCTAGTCAAGTTATCCCCTACTTTCGTGGCTGACACCTTGAACTAAACCCATAAGCTCTATGATTCATCCGTTTCACCCTCAACCGCTGCTACCCTACTTTCGTGGCCTAACCTCTGTTGTTCTCAACCTAATCTTCTAGGACTAGAATTCTCATTTCGATCCTTCTACTTGGCCTTCGTAAACACAAGTCATTCAAGCTCTCAGATCTCTCTCTGCTCTCTCTCCTCGATAAAACTGAAAACTCACTCTCTCCAACTGAACTCTTCCGACCGTGTGATATTGCTATCTGCGGAAGTCCTAGACAAGTTAACGAATCCAGAGTTATATAAAGTCGTTCAAGATGTCATGGTACATGGACCGTGTGGTATTGCTAATCGTTCTACACCTTGCATGATAAAGGCAAATGTGCAAAAAGGATTCCCACGAAATTTTAGCCAATTCACTTAAATTGACAACAAAGGTTATCCTATTTATAAAAGACAAGATAACAATAGATTTGAAATAAAAGATAATATCAAACTAGATAATCGTTACACTGTCCCATACAATGAAAATTTGCTATTACAATACAGAGCTCATATAAATATTGAATGGTGTAATCAAACAAAAGCTATAAAATATTTGTTCAAGTACACAAATAAAGGTCTTGATAGAATAACGACAAACATCACACCATCAGAGACATCTCAAACTTCAAATAACGTTGATGAACTAAAAAATTATTTCGTTGTCGATATGTTTCGGGGTGTGAAGCATGCTGGAGAATATATAAATTCGATATTCATTTTTGAAGTATCCCCAGGAGAACAAAATATTATATTCTCAGAGGACGATTTATTAATCGATATTATGTCAAAACAAACTACTCATTGTAGTATGTTTACAGAATGGTTTAAATGCAATGCTTTTTACAGTGAAGCTAAAAATTTGACATACGTCAATTTCCCTACTCGATTCGTCTGGAATAAAAGTAAAAATAATGGGCTCCAAGACAAAAAAAAAGTATTGATTTTGGTCGTTTACGCCATGTGGCCTCGACTGCTGGGGAATCCTACTATTTAAGAATGCTCCTCAACAAAGTCAAAGGACCTACCTCCTTTGAATGCATACGTACCGTCGGTAGCGTTACGTATACAACATTTAAAGACACATGTCGAGCAATAGGTTTATTGGATGATGACAACGAGTACATAGATGCCATAAATGAGACAAAGAATTGGGCATCTCCTTCGTATCTACGAGTATTATTTGTGATGTTATTAACATACGAATGTATGTCAAATCCACAAAACGTCTGGTGCACGGTATGGCCATATCTTGCAGACGATATTTTGTATAACCAAAGAAAAACCTTATGGCTTCCAGGTAAATTATTTCCGAATATTTACATATTATTTCTTTAACTCACTGAATGCTGACATCGTTTATTTTCGGAATATAATTATGACTTCACAACAACTTGAAGAGTTTACTCTTACAGAAATCGAACATCTATTACAGAAACATGGTAGATCACTAAAACATTTTCCTCCAATGTCATTTCCTAAAAATATTGAAAATAATCAACTATTAAACAAGATACTTTATGAAGAAACAATGTATGATTTACATAAGATAAAACAAGAAACCGTACAATTAGAAGCACAATTAATTGATGAACAACGTAACATTTTCCTCACTATTATGAAATCTATTTATCAACAAATTGGTCAAACTTTTTTTGTATACGGGTATGGTGAGACTGGAAAAACGTTTATATGGAAAAAATTATCCACATGTGTACGATCAAAAAGAGATATTGTGCTTAATGTAGCATCAAGTGGAATTGCATCATTGATACTACAAGGTGGATGTACTGCGCATTCTAGATTTGCAATACCAATAGATGTTAACAAAGACTCTATTTGTTCAATTAAATTAGGCACCGACTTAGCGGAACTAATTAAAAACGAAACTTATTATTTGAGACGAAGCTCCAATTATACATAAACATTGTTTTGAAGTTCGTGACAAATCTTTAAAAGACATAATGGGATCTACTAATAATAATTTGCGTAAAAAAATTTTCGGTGGAAAAACTGTTCTATTTGGTGGTGATCTCCGACAAATTTTACTAGTTATTGCAAAAAGAAACATACATGATATTGTGCAAGCGTCGATAAATTCCTCTTATATGGATATATTGTCGAATTCTTAGAATAACAAAAGATATGCGGTTATGCACAAATGCAAATGATGATATCAAAACTGCAGAAGCGTTTTCAAATTGGATTTTGAGATTAGGTGATGATTACTATCAGAACCTATGACGGTAAATGTTACATAGATATCCCTTTTGATTTATTAGTTATGCAACATATTAATCCCATGCAGTGTCTCATACACCATGTAAACAATGGCATAACATAACAATATCAAAATATATCATTCTTCCAAGAAAGAGCAATATTGTGCCCAACGGACGAAATCGTCAATGAAATTAACAACACGTTGTTAAATATAATGTGTGGCGAGTTCTGATACGATATGCCCTTCGAATGATATTGACAACAATAATAATTATATGATACATAATTTTTTAACGCAATTAAATGCCCTGGAATTCCGAATCATATCTTGCAACTGAAACTCAGAATCCCTGTTATGTTAATGCAAAATATTGATCAAACACTTGGTTTATGTAACGGAACACGTCTACAAATCATTCAATTAGGAAGAAATATCATTGAAGGTAAAATAATTACCGGTAACAATGCAGGCGGAAAGGTATTTATTCCGAGATTATCCTTAATACCAACAAATACTTCACTACCTATTCGATTTAAATGTAAACAATTTCCAATCACACAATGCTTTGCTATGACAATCAACAAAAGTCAAGGACAAAGTCTAAACAAAGTTGGTATATATTTACCTCGTCCCGTATTTACTCATGGTTAATTATATGTTGTTGTATCAAGAGTGAAAAATAAAAACGGATTGAAAATATTGATTCTTGATCAAAACAACAAACCAAACAAACAAACAACGTCTTCAAAAAAATATTTTATAATTTGTCATATTTTATCAAATATAATATACTTGATTTATTTATGTAAATAGTTAGATTTGTATTTAATAAATAATATCAGTGTTAGAAATTCTCCTGCGCGTAGCGCAAATTCAATATTAATATATATATGTTGTAATAATTTCTAAACCTGTTTCAAAACTGAGATATATAAATATATATAAACGACTTATATATATTTATTTATAAATATATATTATTTCACTATTACATAAACTAACATTTTACTTTCAAAATAATATTTAAAATTTTAAATTAATTACAAATTGATACGTAACTGTAAATCAATCTAAAAATAATTTTAAAATTATATATATTAAAAATAACATATTAATTATTACATTGTGAAATTATAGATAAATTCTTAAATTAATATATAAAAATTTTTATTTTTTATTTTGATATAAATCCGATCATTATTATTTGATTTTCTCTTAAGTATATTAATATACAAAAAGATAATTCTGTAGAAATATATGATTTTGTATCAAAATGTGAAAATTAGATATACATTATTTTTATATTTTTATTCATTAATTATTATATTATTTCAAATTTTATACATTAAAATTTGGAAAAAAATGATATCATCATATTAGCGTCTATTTAGCAGATACCTCATCATGCATGGGTAAACCCTTCCCATCGTTTCTATAATACAAACCTGATTAAAAGAACATACAATGAACATGTATTTGTAAGAAGATTATTATACATATTAAATTAAATTAAATCCAAAACAAAAGAGCATTTCTCACAGTCAAACGACTACTAAAGAAGATCAAGAAAACCTTTCTCCAATCGACCATCAGACAACATATCAACAATCATTTCCATAGTCGATGCATCTACAGAGAACCCAAAGCTCTACATTCCTCGGATGATTTCGACAACCATAGATATATCACCACATTTGAGATGACCTCGGATCAAAGTATTATACGTACAATCATTCGGCATACAACCAGCAAGCTTCACTTAGTAACTCTTTTCCACAAAGTCCAGAAATCATCACACTATATGAATAAACATTTGGTTTTAACCCATTTTCAGAAAGGTTATTAAATATTTGCAGCGCCTCATCAACTTTACCAGCCTTGCACAAGCCATGCATCATGACATTATGTCCAACAACATCGATGTCTATCCCAGTCTTTTCAATCTTATCGTATAAGTCAAGGGCCTCGTCAA
>CM071867.1:2493500-2528059 GCA_036759665.1 Gynandropsis gynandra
GGCGAGGGCGAGGGAAAGATGTTGGTGGAGTCCAAGAACCCGAAAAGAAGGTTGTTCAAGAACCCGAAAAAAAGGTGGTTCAAGAACCCGATAAAAAGGTGGATGAAGAACCTTCGTTCTGTTGGATGCCCAAGGGATTAGAAAAGGGCTCGATAACCCGAGAACCTTCGTTCATTGACGCAAATGGTGAAAAATTGACTGCTCTATATACGTTCCTGAAGAAACCTGGACATGAGAGTTGGTTGAAATCTGATCTTGATACTCCCCGGGGGCCAGAGTTTTGGAAGGTTATAGTAACGTCCAACGTATGGTTTGAAGATGAGGTAAGTTATTTTAAACCCGAAGTCACAGAGGTCATTTTGTGCCATATGTATTCATGTGTGTTAATTTTTTTTTATTTTTTGCAGCAATTGGAGGAGGCGTTGTTGATGCAGTATTGTCACATGAAGACATTCCCCGGGTTATTTAAGAAACTTTACCTTTGTCCTATGTTTTTCACGGAGATCCTCAAGCATTGGTCGTACGGGAATATGGACAATGTGCCGGAACTTGTTCGTGATTGTTTGAAGGGCAAGTATTCATTAAGAAATACGGAACCAATTAGTGTTTTCGAAGGCTTTGTCGCGGTTCTAAACATTCTGTCGATGAGTTGTATATATACAGGATCTCATTGGGTAGTCATGAAAGCGGATTTCAAAACCCAATGCATCATGGTATACGACTGCCAGACGAGGCTTAAGGAATCGCATATCGATCCGGTGATTGAGAAGCTAAGAAAAGCTAACCCCAAGATGTTCATTCTCGGAGGGTTTCCTTTTTTTAGCATCTAGACAAGGTAAATGGAAATATGAGTATTATCAATGTGTACAGGATGAAAGCGGGAATGACTATGGTGTTTACTCCTACAAATACTTAGAAGCCGCGGTAATGAAAATACGTCATGATTTGCACTCCATTTGCGACGAAAATGTTCTTTCCATGCGTGAGAAGATTGCAGAGGAGGTAATTAGTAATGGAAAATGTATCCCTTCACCCTAATCTTAACTTGGACCCGTGCGAGCCTTGTCCTTCTGCCACCCTTGTTCCTCGCGACCCTTGTTAAAAGAATAGTAAATCCACAAAAACAACAATACTAAACAATAATACTCATCCAAATACAAAACACAAATGAAAACCATCCAAATACAAAACACAAATGAAAACCATCCAAATACAAAACACAAATGAAAACCATCCAAATACAAAACACAAATGAAAACCATCCAAATACAAAACACAAATGAAAACCATCCAAATACAAAACACAACTGAAAACCATCCAATTATAAAACACAAATGAAAACTATCCAAATACAAAACACAGCTGAAAATCAAACACTGTTATTGTTAGGGAAAAACTGAAGGATAGGCATTGGTCCATTCTCATATAATTCGACTACGAGGGTACAACCAACGGTCTGTCGATGGTCGAGACAAAACTGTCTCCAACCCCTTCTGATGGAAGCACCACCACGTGCCACGGGCCTTAGATCTGCCTCCCACGGCGTGGAGTATCCTAGAGATATATCTTACATCGTCTATGGCAAAGACCGCTCGACCGCCCAAACCCTATCGGAAGTGTCTGCGACATCCGAAAAAAGGAATAAAAATCGTTAAAATCCTTACCATGCAAGGAATAAAACCGTATTAAAGTCACTTACCAATGCATCTGCGGCCAGATTCGAACGAGTGACTGGTACCACAGTTTCTCATAAAATCCTCGAAGCAGGAGTGGCGAAGGTGACGTGAAAGACCATGTCACCTTCGTGAGTGAAAAGTATGTAATCCCCAATACTTATGTCTAGGTCGTTGGAGAAATCTTTCCGCCCATCAGTGAATTTGAAACCATCCAACTTGACTTCCCATCTCCTGTTAGACCCATTCGATTTAAGCGTTTCCGTGTTGTTGTCCCTCGTGTTTCCCTATATTATATATATAATCATCGAAGAAAATCTTCGGGATGTCCTGTAACAAAAAATGAAAAAAACAAGTCAAATCTTTACATTCTTTACGTGTAACATACCGACAGAGAGACTGATGAAGAAGATTACAATGTAGTTCTCTTCCAGATAGCACGGAAAAATCTCTCTGAAGAAAGAAGGGAAATGTAACATTTTCGGAAAAATTGATGGAACGAGAGTTAGAGAGAGAGAGTTTGCATTGGTCGCATGAGTCATATTTGTTCGCATGAGATCGAATGTGTCGGATGGGTTCTAATTTAATCCAATTGAGGGTCGCATGGATCGGATTATAATGAAGAATTTATCGAATTATAAGGATGAAAGTCCCAAAAGGTTTAATCTAAATAATAAAAATAATATAGTATTACACAATTAGTAACTAACAAACCTTTCTTTTTTTTTAAGTCGGCGTTGTCTCGGTTGTCACGTTCCAAACACTGCCAGTGATGCTGGCTTTTGAAGATGGGGTTTGTAACGACGAAGAACACGAGGTTTGTGTCGACACAAATGGGTTTTGTATCGACGAAGAAGACGGGGTTTGTCTCGACGAAACAAACGGGGTTTGTCTCGTCGAAGATGGGGTACTTCTCCGAGCCTCACCGGGTCCAGGATAACGATTCTCTTTAGGCCTCTCGCTCTGCCTTTTCTGAGCCAGCATAGGAGGTTCAAACGTAAACTCAAACACTGAAGGGGGAATGTCCCAATCACTACAATTAGGAACCAGATACACGGTTTCTTGGTAAGCCAAACGCCATGTCTCCGGAAGGTAGTAGTTTGAACATTGATCTGGTATCTTGTGACCTTTACCAACCTTATGTGATGACGCAATTGCGTGACTGCATGGATACTTATCCACGTCAAACATTTTGCATTCGCACGTTCTTTTTTGAAGACTCACTACAAATCTTCTACCCATCTCATTTCTCACCTCATACTCATCACTCCGACTGTTCAATTCAATAACATCATACTTGGATGTCTGTCCAAACTTTTCATGTAACGTTTTCTCAACGTAAGGTGTTTCATAATTTCCGGCAAATTCCTCTTTCAAATAATCCTTAACCATTTGCGTTGTACCCTTTGTAGCTTTGGTCCGTTTACATACAGGTGAACAGTTATGAATGGGATGGTGTGTTCTCACACTAAACCGTTTGGAATTCGGGATTGTTGCCACGCGTAATTTCCATTTACAACCATTTCTGGAAAACTTGCATCGTACTTCTCACAGCTTCGTATCAGATCTCAATGTTGTATATCTAAACTTTCACACCTGCCGATTCTATCTCCACATACAGCAGTGGTCGAATTCCTCTTATGCGATCGAACAGATAACAAATAAGATGTTTGTCATTCATTATATATGTCTGCTTCCTATTTTCACAAATATTGGGTAAATAGCTTAACTTCAACTTCGTTGTATTATTTTCCACCATGATCTCTGCGCATAACTCATCAATCAGTTGCTGTTATGTCAGACTAACCAGAGGACATAAGAAAAATACTCTCTGGTTTTCCTGAACTCTACCAACCCATTCAGATTCTCCATTTGGGTTTTTTTTCCCATTACCATCATACAAAAAATAAATCAGTGTGATTTTCTCATCCACCGTATCCATTACACCTGTAACAAAAACATAAAAAGAGGGGTAAATTCCGTGACCCACAGCGACTATGCGACCCTTGGACCCCTGCGACCCTTTCAACCCTTTGCGACCCTTGTACCCATGCGACCCTTTCAACCTTTTGCGACCCTTTCAACCCTTTGCGACCCTTGTACCCATGCGACCTTAGACCCCTGCGACCCTTTCAACCCTTTGAGACCCTTTCAACCCTTTGTGACCTCTTTCCCATACACCCCTTTACCTCTACGACCCTTGGACCCCTGCGACCCTTGCGACCCTTGGACCCCTGCGACCCCTTTACCTCTGCGACCCTTGGACCCCTGCGACCCTTGGACCCCTGTGACCCTTTACCTCTGCGACCCTTGGACCCCTGCGACCTCGTTACCTCTACGACCCTTTGCGTCCCCTTTCCCATGCGACCCTTGGACGAATGCGACCCTTTGAACCTTCTGCGACCCCTTTCACATCCGACCCTTGGATCCCTGCGACCCTTTGCGATCCCTTTACCCTTGGACCCCTACGACGACCTTTGATCCCTTTGACCCCTCGATGAGACTCTGTAACCCAATGCGACTGTACGACTCTATGACCCACTCTGTCACCTTTGACATTGCAATAAATATGACTCGTTTAGACTCGTTTTCAATAATTGCAATAAACACAAGAGAAACACGAAAAACTCACTATACACACCTGTTTTTCTGCGGAACGTGCTTAATTGCAAACTTCTTTATTGACAACAAAGGATTTCAACCTATTGGCAGCGAATCAGATGCCGATTTCAAGCTACTCTCGTCGAATCTGTTGTGGTGTGGGGGAATAGTAATTTTCGCGCCACATGAGAGAGAGAATTAGAGGTGCTCTAAAAGATAGAGAAAAATTGTCGTCAAGGTTAATATGTGATTATCAATATTTTAAAGGTAGATTTGAAGTTGAATTTTTTTTTTCAACCAAAGGTATTTTTGAAGCACTTTAGCCCTACAAAGTTATTTTTGAAGTTTTCCTTTTGTATCAAAATGTGAAAATTAGATATACATTATTTTTATATTTTCATTCATTAATTATTATATTATTTCAAATTTTATACATTAAAATTTGAAAAAAAAATGATATCATCATATTAGCGTCTATTTAGGAGATACATCATCATACATGGGTAAACCCTTCCCATCGTTTCTATAATACAAACTTGATTAAAAGAACATACAGTGAACATGTATTTGTAAACAGATTATTATACATATTAAATTAAATTAAATCCAAAACAAAAGAGCATTTCTCACAGTCAAACGACTACTAAAGAAGATCAAGAAAACCTTCTCCAATCGACCATCCGACAGCATATCAACAATCATTTTCATGGTCGATGCATCTACAGAGAACCCAAAGCTCTGCATTTCTCGAATAATTTCGACAACCATAGATATATCACCACTTTTGAGATGACCTCGGATCAAAGTATTATACGTACGATCATTCGGCATACAACCAGCATCTTTCATATTTTTAAGTAGCTCGTTAGCTTCACTTAGTAAATCTTTTCCACAAAATCCAGAAATCATCACACTATATGACTCAACATTTGGTTCTAATCCATTTTCAGAAAGGTTATTAAATATTTGCAACGCCTCATCAACTTTACCAGCCTTGCACAAGCCATGCATCATGACATTATGTCCAACAATATCGATGTCTATCCCAGTCTTTTCAATCTTATCGTATAAGTCAAGGGCCTCGTCAAGTTCTCCATTTCTACATAAACCATCGAGCAAAATGCTATGCGTTCGACGATTAGGATGTGGACCTTTACATTGCATCTCCAGATAAAGCTTTCTGGCGGCATCAAGGTTTCGTACCCGACAAAAACCTTGGATGAGAGTGTTGTAGGTACATACATTAGCGACCAATCCTCTTTGAGACATCTCATTAAAAAGCTTAATACCCTCATCAACCCGATTAGATTTGCAGTATCCATTTATGAGTGTGTTAAAAGCCACTACATCTGGAAAGCATCCTTCGGTAACCATCGAATCAAACATTTGTTTCGCCTCATCAAGGTGATTTTATGCATGCATAGGCCATCGATCAATGAATTATAAGTGATAGTATCTGGATCTACACCACTTTGTGTCATCACGTCATACACTTCTTTAGCCTCGCGAAACTTCCCCTCTTTAACGAAAGCATCTATCAAGCCAATGAAAGTGAAAACATTTGGAGTGATTTTCCTTTTGATCATATCTCTCAATAATTCGGCAGCTTCGTTCCATCTACCCGTAATACAGAGGCCATTTATCAATGTGCTATAGGTGACGACATCTGGTGCAATCCCTTTTTTGCTATCCATGTTTCTAAAGAGGTTCAATGCATCATCCACATGTCCACCTTTGCAAAAACCATCAATAATAGTACTATAAATTACGACATTGACCTCAACATTCCTTTCTTCCATCTGCATAAATAGCCTTAAAGCCAAAGCCAAATGCCCAATCTTACAAAATCCTTTTACAATGATGCCATAAGTAACTATATTACGCGGATATCCCTCTTTTACCATTCGATCAACCAAACTTAAGGCTTTATAAGGTTCACCTTCGATGCATAATCCATTGATTAGGCTATTGAACGTGACAACACCAGGCTCATAGCCCCGTTTCATGATTTTCCCTAAAACAGAAAAACCGAGAACCACTTGATTGGAGCGACAGAAACAGTTTATCAGAGTGTTCAAGGTGTAGACATTATGCGAAATACCAACTGATTCCATTGTCTTGCAAAGTGAAATTGCCACATCATATCGTTTCATGTTGCAGATTGCAGTCAACAATTTATGGAAATCAACAACGTAGGTAGTAGACGAGACCGAACCATTTGATGGAACAAACCTACAGCATCATTCAAATTACTACTACCAAACCCACATCTCAATTTCTCCCTGTAAGAGATGCTACTGAATCGAGAACCAGAAGTGGCACATCTGGAACGACAGAGACCTGTGGGAAAACATAAGACAGTGACGAGAGTGCCTCTGATCGAACATCGAGTACGAACCATACCTGAAACAGAAGCCGTCGCAACAGCCGCTATCCCCCGAGCCATAGCTGACAACATCTAATCTAAACGAAGACAGGTTCGATAAACACTAGATCAAAAGTGGGTCTGCCCGAAACCAACGGAGACTTAAGAGCTGACGAGATGAGAGTGAAAAGGGTATTCGAATCAAAGACGTCCTAATACCGAAGTATCACCGGTGGCCGTCAGACGGAGAAATCAGATCCGCGAAGGAGAAATTCGAATCGCACTACAAAATCCCAAACGTCGTGGGTCGATCTACACCACCCAAGCTCCCATAATCGCGCCTAAGGTTCACGTATCAGCGTATTTCAACAAGAGGCAGACCGAGAGGAACCGGAAGACGTCGTCCAAGGGTGCGTACTCGAATCGCTCTTGTTTGGTTAGAACTGTGTTTTCGTCAACAGTTGTATAAGGAGCTGACGAGAAGATAGTGCATAGGTCAAATACCATTGTTATTTTCATCCCTTTATGATAAATAGGATGCTAATTGGGTTAACACAACCCAATGTATCATGTTATTTTTAGATCAACCCAATTCAATCTATGTTTAAAATGAATTTAAATTAAATTATGGGTTGAATTTTTTTTATAATTATATAATAACGAATTAATAAAATGTCAAAGTAATCATAAATAATTCAAATAATTTCTAAAATTTTAAATAAAATATATAAATACGTTAAAAATGTTAAACATAAAAATAATTCATAAATTTTGCCTTCTTTGTCTATTCTCTTCATGTTTCGCACTCATCCTATTCCCCCTCATATTTCGGCCAAGATCTTATTTTCCCTTCATGTTTAAAAATTATTTTTATATCCCTTCCGTTTAAACTCCGTTAAATATTTCAATTTTGATCCGGTTTAGGGTCAATTTTGACTCGGTTTAGACCTAATTTTAACCCGGTTCAGGATCAATTTTGACTAGAATTTAGGTCTAAATTTGATCCGGTTTAGAGTGAATATTTACCATAATTTGGGTCAAATTTGATTTTTATCCAAATCCAATCCGAATCAATATGAAATTCAACAAAATTAAACCGAAATTTAAACAAAATTCAATTCTTATCTGTTTGTTCGATTTTTAACTCGAAATTAATATGATTTTTACCAAATTGTGTACAATTTGATCCAATTTTGATTTTCATTCCACTAAAAACTAAAATCAATATGAAATTCAAAAAAATTAAACGAAATTTAAACAAAAATCGATTCTTATCGGTTTGTTCGATTTTTAACCCGAAATTAGTAAGATTTTTACTCGATTTGACTAACTTTGATTGTAATTCTACTAAACGGAAAATAATTTTTTGTTTAAATTTCATATTAGTTTGGTTCAAATTTCATATTGATTCGGGTTTTAATCGGATAAATCGGTTTAGTTCAGTTGAAATTTCATACTAATTCGGGTTTTATTGCTATTTCGGTGTAATTTCAATAAGAATCGGTTTTCTTAAATTTAAATTTAGTTCGGTTAAAATTTCATATTAATTCGAATTTTAATCGGGTAAAAATTAAAATTAGATTTTAATTGGGTAAAAATTTAAATTAGATCCAAATTTTGGTTAATGTTGGTTTCAAATTATGGTCAAAATTAAGTATAAACCAAGTCAAAATTGGACCTTAATCCTAGTAAAAATTGAGCCTAAACCGGGTCAAAATTGTTGCAAATTCTGGTCAAAATTGAATCTAAACCGGGTTTAAATTAATTTCGGATTGAATCGGGTTGAAATTGAAAGATTTAACATAATTTTAAATGGATGGGTTATAGGCAGAAGTTTTAACATGAGGGGGGCATAGGATGTTGACCAAAATATGAGGGGGAAATAGGATGAGTGTGAAACATGAGGGGGAATAGGCAAAGTAGGCAAACATGAGGAGAAACAGGAGTTTGTTCCCGAAAATAAATACATAAATTAAAATAATAGATTAAAAAAATATAAATAAAAAATAGATATACTTGATATTATATTATGTTCTTCATCATCCTTAAAACCACGCATCCAAGAACGAGAACAAAGTAAAGCTTGCACATTTTCTAGGAGAAGTTGACTTCTGTATTTGTTCAAAATCCGAGACCCAATACTAAAAGATGATTCAGAAGCAACATTAGTTACATGAATGCTTAGCACATCACAAGCCATGTATGCCAACTCACGGTATCGATGTCAATTATCCTTCCAATAGCCCAAGACATCCAAATCGGGATAATCCGACATTTTTAATTTCTCTTCATCCAAATATATATCCAAAAGTAATTTGCCTTCTTCTTCATTCGTCTCAAAAATTTCATCAAATTCATAGAAATCATATAATAATAACTCCAAATCAAATAAATAAATTATATTGAAAATATAAATAATAAACTTAAAATATAAACAAAGTAGAAAACTTACTTCAAGAATGTTCAAATGTTTGTTTCGATGAACATGAATCTGTTGCTTCCGCTCCCGAAACATCATCTTCGCACTCTTTAGGCAAACATCGTGCTAAGGATGTACACAAATGTCCTTCCTCGCAGTCATCGTCCAGCAAGGTAAAGCCGAAAGCTCCCAAAGTCAAACGTCAAGCGGAAAAGAAAAAGACAATTGTTGAAGAGTCAATCTAATGTACATAAATAACACGTCATCGGGAACCTAATACCACATGTTTTCATTTTTTGTTTATGGCTTCCACTGATTACCTAGGTTTGAAACATATGTCAGCCAAAACTTAATAACACATGTATTATTTTTTGTTTGTGGTTTTCTATTGACAACCTAGGTTCAAACTGCTCTTTGATGGTCGTTTTCCTTTTCTCTTTTTTCCTGGCTCGTGTTTATTTTTTGAAATGTCTCAGTAAAAAGATAATTTCATGTATATTAAAAAGATTTATGTCTATTATCTTTATATCTCCATTTTAAACTTGTATATATTATTATCAATATACATAAGTTTTTAATTTATAGGTGTTCAGGATAAAAGTTGTCTAATGAATATTTAAAGTCGTTTTCCTTTTTGTATAAGTCACCAACAAGTTCCTTTTTGTTTTAAGACAAATTTACTTATCTGTTTTTTACAGGTGACGGACGCGACCCGCGTGAGCTGAGTTTGTGCCCCACGCGGGCGCGGTGCGCATGATCGCGATGAAAATAAGGCCTCCCCGCACGGGCTAGGGAGTGTCCCGCGCGGGCTGAGGTGTGCCCCGCACGGGCTGGGGCCTCGAGCGTGCCGATGGATTGCCCGACCCATGCTCAATCTGCTGGACAATTTGCCGAACTAATTGCCCCGCACGGGCTAGAGAGTGCCCCGCGCGGGCTGAGCTTGTTCCTCGCCGATTCTCATCCCATTTGTTTCGTGATGATCCTCGATGTTGGTACTTTGTCTCGTGTACGTCCTTTAGCTCCAAAATGAACCGAATACACATTAAAACCTGTAAGAACACGGAAATACGAAAACAAGTAAAACGAATACAAAATCATACGTAAACATCGCATATATATCATAAACATCTCTAAAATCGTGCAAAAAATACGTATGAAAATGAAACGATCAAAATCCCCCAGACTTGAATGTTTGCTTGTCCCTAAGCAAACGTTAACATGGAACACGTGGGGTATACAAAATCTGACAATTCCCCTTTCTTCTAGAAATACCGCTAAAACGAATCTAACCGATCAATTAGCAAGTCGAGAGCAAATTCGGCCTAATTAAATTTTCAGTATTCATCCTAGGTTCACCAAGGCTGCCCAGGAGAAAGTAAATCGAAGGCAAACTAAACAAGCCACCGTAACTCTCTCCACCAAACAAGACTTCAGACAAATGCTAAACCTAGAACAATCGAGGATACTTGTTTCTTTTCCGAGCTTTTTTTCTTTCTTTTTTTTCTTTTTCTTTTCTTTTTTTCGTTATGCATACACACTAGGCTTCTCACTACAAAAAATCACGCTATTTCCAACGGACGGGGCAACGGATCCGTCCGTTGGAAAAAAATAGCAACGGATTGCAACGGATATGTTAATGCTTTCAACGGGAGAGAATCCGTTGGACTTTGTAACGGATTTTAACGGAATATTGCCGTTACCAAATCCGTTAAAAATGCCGTTGACAATTTGCAACGGATTGTAACGGATAATATCCGTTGGACATATCCGTTGCAAGACCGTTAGAAACCGGGGGATATTCTTTTTAAATGTCAGTGGTTTGACCCAACCGTAGGACGCGGAATACGAAAAAACCGTTGGGGAGGAATTGACGTCAACCCGGCACGACAATATGGTAAGTATGATCCCTTCATCACAATAGATCAAACAGATCAAGTATGTTACGTGCAATATCCAACAACATTGAAACGTCGAAGAGAGGAGTGGTGGTCCGTAGTAAAGATCAAGCCACGAGGGATCATAAGCTCTGATGACAAAGAAGATCCGTTGCAACCCGATCATCCGCAGCCGATTCGTTTAATTGATACAGATCGCGAGGAGATTCTTGCGAGGAATGACATAGACGGAGAACTCATACGCGATTATGAAGACGTTGAACCGGAAGATGCTGAAGATGAAAACGGCGATGAATTCAATGAACAAGCGAAAGACGACTCACCCATCGATGAATCTACTGAAGAAGAAATGTAAATACAATAATGTTTATTATGTGTAATACATGTATAAAATGTGTAATGTAAATGACGTATACCGTCAATGAACGATGTTTCACGTTTGATGTATGATGTGTAATCATTTCCGCCACGTTTGAAGCCAGGTGTACCTTTCCAACGGACATCCGTTACATAATCTAACGGATGTCCGTTGGAACATATAATGATTACTGCCGAATTTGCAGCTTTTCTTAACCGTTTTTCAGATTCCCAACGGGCATCCGTTACAATTTGTAACGGACGTCCGTTGGAAAGCCAGACGAGCCGCCATTTAGCCGTAATCGCATCGGGAATGTAAATTTCCGACGGGCATCCGTTACAATTTGTAACGGATGCCCGTTGGGAATCTGAAACGTTACGTCAATTTAATTATTCCGTTACAATGACGCATGTTTCCAACGATCATCCGTTGCAATTTGTAACGGATGCCCGTTGGAAATTTCGATATATATATATGTTGCGACGGATTTTTTCTTATTTCAACGCCAAACAAATCCAGAAATCTCAAACACTACCAAAACTTACAAAAATGAGAAGACGTTTTATAGGAAGCGGGGGAATGTTGGCCGGTTTCGCGGGAGCGCCTCCCCCGCCGCCACCACCACCATATCGTCATCTGTCTCCAGTATCGGCACCACCGATATTTGTTGACGAGGACGATATGGTTGATATCGATGCCTTGATCGATGATTTCGATGGGCGTCCAACCCTTCCGATCATCGATCCCGAACGTTCTCCTGGAACGTTATGGTAATGTTAATGTAATTGTTATGAATTTCATTTAAATTGCGTAAATATTACTAACTTGATATTTTGCTATGCAGGTTTGATGAGAGTGATGTCTTAAGACACACTAATAACAACATGATTCGGGGATCGATGCAAGACGATCTCTTTTACTCCTGGCAAGTTACGCCAGAAGTGGTGCGCCAGCGATGGTGGCGCACTTTTGTGGTAAGTTTTATTAATTATATTTGAATTTTAAAATTAAAAATATATATTTGAAAACTACTAATTATATAATTCTGTTTGCAGCGTTCATATAGATGGCGCCGAATTCATACAACGCGCATCTTCACTGCATGGGTGCGCGATATGCAGATTCGGATGCGCATCATGATGAATGGTGCGAAGCGGAACTACTACGCCAACAACAGCAGACCGAAATGGGCAATCGAAACAGTCTTCAACAAATTGTAGACGCAACGGATGGGAAGAGAACCGACTCTTCTTAAAGTGGTATTAAAAACCCACGCAAAGAAGAAGTCGGTTGTCGGGGAAGAGGCTGAAGAACCAGAACTCGTCGATCCTCGAGCGACCCGAACCGTGAGAGCTGTGACGGAGAAGATCACACAGCAATCTCAGGCTTGCGGTTCAAGCCCCGACGACCTCAGTCCTTTACAAAAGGACCAAATCTATTTAGAGGTAATAATTTATTATTTTGTTTCTAAATTATTAATATAATTTGTTAAATTCTAACGTTACGATTATTTGTTTTGTAGTCGGTGAAACCGTATAAGGGACGCCTGTACGGTCTCGGAGCGCTTCAAAAGGACATCCTCGAAGACGTAATGTCGGTACCTCCATCGGTCCAAGAGAGTTTTTCTCAACAACGGCGGATCGAAGAACTCGAAGCACAACTTCGAGAACAACGAGCTGAAACGGCGCAACAATCAGTGAAGATACAACATTTGGAGAGCGTCATTGAGTTGTTGTCGGGCCAGGTGAGGGGATCAACACCGCAGCAAGAACCGGGGCTCGATTCGGATGCAACTCCGTCTCGAGGGGATGGTGGTGGTGATGGTGGGGATGATAACGACGCAACCGACCTAAACGATTTGTAATAGGAAATAGTTTTAATTTTAGGTGGTTTGTAATATAATTTTGATATTTTTACTAAAAACCTTTTAGTTTTAATTTTTTATTTTTTATTTTTTTTATTTTTTTTTTCAAATGTTGCAACGGGCATCCGTTGGAACTGGTAACGGTCATCCGTTGCTAATTTTTTCCCGCCAAATTGTTTCCCACCCTTTTGCAACGGACATCCGTTGCAACCGCTAACGGGCTTCCGTTGAAAAAATATTTTTCCCGCTAAATCTTCCCGCCAGTTTGCAACGGCCATCCGTTGCAAGCTCTCGCCACGTGGCAACGGATGTCCGTTGCAAAGATTTCCGATTTTGCAACGGACCGCCGTTGCACACCAACGGCCGTCCGTCACAACGTTTTGCAACGGTGATCCGTTACTAATATTCTAACGGCGTATTCCATTGACAGTCCGTTGCAATTTTGTAACGGATAATATCCGTTGGAACGCCGTCACGAATTGCAACGGATCCTCATTTGCAACGAACTTTTCGCAACGGACAGAAATCCGTTGGTGTCCGTTGGAAACGGCTGTTTCCAACGGAATTTTGGCGATTTCCAATGGATTTGTCCGTTGGAAATCGCAAGTTTTTTTGTAGTGTCTAGGACATCAGATTTGAAGGGATCCAGCCTCTACTTAGACCCAGACTACCGATAACGGTATACTCATGCATCTCGTTCAAGAGTGCAGCGGAGTAGGCGGCGTTTTTATTGTGCCATGCCTTTAGGACGTAGAAAGATGATCGCTAACCCACCACTTAGACCCGAACCATTGAAAGAGTATCAAGGTCAATGCACTCATATCGATTTTAGATCATGCTTTTAGGCATTATTTCTATCGACAGCAGAGTGTTTGTGTGCGCTCTTAATCTGCAAAATAAGCTCGATTTCATACGATTAATAATCCTCATAAAAAAAGAAGTAAAGCATCGTCTATACGAAGTATGACCATCTAGATAGAGAGAATAAACGATAAACTAGCCTACCAACCTCGTCTAAACCTTCCACAAGCAACACTAGGATTCCCAAAGCATTACGACCTATTGTCTTTTAGCTGACTAATAAGCTCTAACGTTTAGGAAAAACCTAGCTCAAACATGCAAAATCTCACGGAAAAGGCCAACTTCTTAAGTATCCTAGGTTCGGGGTTCATCTCAAAACGTGGCACTGGACAAGTGCCTGGGACGACTCTGACTGACGAAAGCAAAAACAAACTAAAAACTACAAAATTAAAGAGAAAATGAAAGAAAATGAAACAAAATCACCTGACAAACGTGAGATGCTCCCCCAGAATTGAATTGAACGGCGTCCTCGACGTGAAGCTCCGATGGAGGGTAAGAGAAGTAAAGTCACGTTTGTGGTGGTATATTCGGCGTCCTCCGTGAAGCTCCGATGGAGGGTAAGAGAAGTAAAGTCACGTTTGTGGTGGTATATTTTTTTGTGTTTTTTTAAATTAACCGAGTCTTAAACTAAAAAACTAAAAAAATAGAAAACAAACAGCTGGGTTACCTCCCAAAAAGCGCTGTTAACGTCTTTAAGCTTTGAAGTCTCCATTCCTCATGCGTGCGCGGCGAATGGATCGGAAAGGGAAATGGAGTTTCCACTTTCGATCGGTTGAACGGCTTGGTAGAGCTTTAGTCACTGCCCATTAGCTTTGAACGTTCCGCTCGAATCGCTCCATAGTTCCACTTCTCCATGTATGAAGATTTCTCGTACCTGAAAAGGACCAGACCAACGAGACCGTAGATTGCCCGAGAAAAGCTTAGGACGAGAATTGAAAAGTAGAACTGAGTCACCTAGTCGGAAGTCATGAGGTAGGGTCTTTTTGTCGTGCCATCCCTTAGTCATTGCTTCTTTCTTTGGGACGTCATGCATGGGATTCAATCGTTCGCTGCCCGAGGTTGGATAAATGGCATCTGCATCAAAAAGTTTTATGATGTCTTTTTCTATTACCTCTTGCAAGTGCGGGTGCAGCCTCCTTTGAGTTTCAGAGGAAGGTTCGTGGCTGTCTTCCGTATAATTTCTGTGCATACATATTGAAGAGCTGACTCTCCTACGTTCTTTACGCGTGTGGGTTTTTTTCTCATGTCATCTGCACTCAAGTTAGCATTCATAACAGCAGGATATATTTTATCGCATTCAATGTACTCATACCGAAAAGAAGACGGAGGTGGCTCGGGCTCAAGTTTGGACGTCTTCTCCACTGCGAAACCAGCGTGCGTTTCGTGTGGTATCTCCTCACGTGGCGCTTCTCCTAGTGCTGCAATAGCACTCATGAATTTTGTGTACCGCTCAGCTCCTTCGTCCGTAAATCCTGCATCTTCGCAAACTCGTGCTAAATATCGTACAAGAGGATCAGAAACACTTACTTGATCATGCGTGTCTTTTGCTAACTCGTCCAGCGAATCGACTGTAAAGCAAGACTCCTTTAATGAGGTTCCGTTCATGGGGCTGTACAAGTTGAACTCTATCATCTCATCTCCGACACGGAAGGAAAGCTTTCCTTGTTGTACGTCTATCATGGCACCTGCAGTAGCTATAAGAACGGTCTACGTAGAATAATAGGTATCCTAGCATCTTCCTTTATTTCAAGTACAACAAAATCAGTGGGAATACAAAGATTACCTACCATGGTGGGAACATTTTCAACAATTCCCACCGGATATCTTACCGAATGATCCGCGAGGCGTAGACACATCTTTGTAGGTTTGAGATTCCCGAAATCCATCCGCTTGAAAACCGAGTGTGGCATGATGCTCACGCTTGCTCCTAAATCACACAAAGCATTGTCAATGTCAATATTACCTATTGTGCATGGAATGGAGAAGCTTCCGGGGTCCTTCAACTTTGGAGGCAGCGTGTTTTGAAGGATAGTTGTATTCCTCGGTGAGTGCTACCGTTTCGTTCTCTTCGATATGCTTCTCTTTGGAAAGAACCTCTTTGATGAGTTTGACGTGATTAGACATCTTTTGGAGGGCTTCCACGAATGGGATGTTGATGTCAAGCTTCTTTAGATCCTCTACAAATCTGCCCACTCGTTTTTCGTTCTTGCTGCTCACTAACCGTTGAGGAAACGGTATAGGAGGTTCGTATGCTGGTGGAGCAACATATGGTTTGTCTAAATCTGGTTCAACTCCTTCCATAATCGCAATCGTACCTTTGCCTCTTTTCATGGACGTACCAGTAGCTTGTTCTCGCTCTTTTGAGGGCGAATGATCGATAATATCAGTGCAACACACGGAAATAGCGTTAACGTACTCTCTCGGGTTTAATTCGGGATTACCAGGAAGCTGTCTGGGATTCTGAGAGGATGAGGCAGCTTGCTGTGCTACGGAGTTCTCTAAGCTCTTCACATGGTTGTTCAAGGATTCCATCTGAGTTTTGAGCTCGTTGATCGTTGTCCCCACAACCGCATTGAATTTGGCTTGAGTCGATTGTTGCTGCCTTTGCTCCTTGATAAATTCGAGCATTACCGCCTCAAGGTTCGACGAAGGGGCTTGAGGAGGTTGAGGAGCTTGCGGAACTTGTTGAGCATTCTGAAGTTTCCGGTTATCTTGCTGGTACGTTTGTTATCTTTGTTGAAATCCCGAATACTTCACCGGTTGAGTCGTTCGATCGAAAGATTCGTGTGATTCCTCCAATTCGGGTTGTAGGTATTCCCCAATTGTGTGTTTCCTTGCTGCTGGGCATAGTTCATCTGTTCGAAGTCTTCATGCACTGTGCATTGGTAGGCTACATGATCTGTATCTCCGCAATTCTCAAAGTACATGGCGTTTGCTGCGTTGCTCGTCGCTCCGCTCTGATTCGGCTCGTATAGGCGACGAGTGTTGTTAGGCATACCTCTCGGTGTTGACCACATAGTGTGGTTCATGGCGAGGTTATCGATCAGCTCGTATGCCTCCTCGAATCTCAGATCCATAAACAATCCTCTAGCAGTGTTATCCAATGTCGTTCGGTGTTCATCTGAAATTCCGTTGTAAAAAGTTTGGATAACATACCACTGCTCGAGACCATGGTGTGCACACATCTGTAGAAGATCCTTAAATATGTCCCACGCTTCAAACAACGTTTCTCCATCTCTGCATCTAAACGTTGTGATTTCCCCCTCATCTGAATCGTCTGGCTCGGAGGAAAGAAGCGTGATAAGAACAATGTGCAGAGCTGGTCCCAAGTCGTGATTGAACCAGCGGGAAGCGACTACAGCTATGTTTTCGCTTGTCCCCCAATTAAGAAGGGGAAGAGACGCAGTAAGATTGTATCCTCCGAGACTCCGTGTATCTTGAACGCACCGAAAAGCTCTAGGAAGTCTCTGAGGTGCTGATGGGGATCCTCTTGATTTCCACCCATGAATTGCTTCTGATAAAGCATGTTGATTATTGTCGGTTTAATTTCAAACTGTTCCCTAGCAACAGCAAGCATCCTTATGGTTGTTTGCATGTTGATCATGTTCGGCACCACGTAATCTCTGAGGCGACGTGGTGGAGGAGCTTGTGGTTCTCGCGGTTGAGGTGCGAGTTGCTGTTGCTGCATATGCCCCAAATTACCAATAGGTAATTGAAGTTGTTCGTGGCCATTCTGATTATCCACATCTCGTTGATCTGACGGGTCTGTGTTACCTTCTTTCTTTTCGTTTCTCAGTTGTGTGCAAGTATGCACGATCTCGGGGTCGATTTGGAGTAGATTGGAAGCACCTTGAGATCTGGTCATAAACCAACAAAGGACAAACGAACAGAATTAGGTAGAAAAAAACGAAATAAAAGAAAACAAAAACAAAAATAAAACAAGAAAGACTCTAGGCTCGAATCTAAGACGTGTTGACAATAGTTCCTGGCAACGGCGCCAAAAACTTGATGCATATCAAAGTTAAACAAATATTTAACCTAAACTACCCGCAAGTGCACGACACATGTGTAGTACTTTGGGTGTCGATCCCACAGGGACTACGCAACACAATCTAAACTCAAACTATGAATCAAACTTGCAACGAGCGAATATGGGATTTGAGAATGAAATACTATAAACAAATAAACAAACGAGTTCTTAACAATGAGACACACGTTCTAGGAATCCGGTTTCACCACAAGACTATCGAAACCAACAATCAACCTATCTAATCATGCAATCCCAATTAAGTCATCTAAGGCAGACGATCCTAATATGATATCTACCCTCTCTCAAGGCATAGACACGTGATCTAGTCAAGTTATCCCCTAGTTTCGTGGTTGACACCTTGAACTAAACCCATAAGCTCTATGATCCATCCGTTTCACCCTCAACCGCTGCTACCCTACTTTCGTGGCCTAACCTCGATTGTTCTAAACCTGATCTTCTAGGACTAAAATTCTCCTTTCGGTCTTTCTCTTAATCCCTAATACATGCATCTACTTGGCCTTCATAAATACAAGTCATTCAAACTCTCAGACAAAGAATACATAAACGAAAACGAGAAATTGCATTCAAAGATAAATCAAGGTGGTTCCGGGATGGCCATGGGCTAATCCCTTCTCCTAGAACAAAACAAACTACTCGTTCATGCGTTCAAAAGCAAACAACATAATTGAAGTAGAAAGTCTAAAGAACATGAAAACCAAACGAAACCGAAGTCTTGAATTGATCTCCAATGCTCCTTGAATGTCTCCTTCGCAAAAGTATCATTCTTCTTCGATTCTCTCTCTACTCTCTCTCCTCGATAAAACTGAAAACTCACTCTCTCCAACTGAACTCTTCCGACCGTGTGGTATTGCTATTTGCGGAAGTCCTAGACAAGTTAACGAATCCAGAGTTATATAAAGTCGTTCAAGATGTCATGGTACATGGACCGTGTGGTATTGCTAATCGTTCTACACCTTGCATGATAAAAGGCAAATGTGCAAAAAGGATTCCCACGAAATTTTAACCAATTCACTTAAATTGACAACGAAGGTTATCCTATTTATAAAAGACAAGATAACAATAGATTTGAAATAAAAGATGATATCAAACTAGATAATCGTTACATTATCCCATACAATGCATATTTATTATACAATACAGAGCTCATATAAATATTGAATGGTGTAATCAAACAAAAGCTATAAAAATATTTGTTCAAGTACACAAATAAAGGTCCTGATAGAATAACGACAAACATCACACCATCAGAGACATCTCAAACTTCAAATAATGTTGATGAACTAAAAAAATTATTTCGTTGTCGATATGTTTCGGGGTGTGAAGCATGCTGGAGAATATATAAATTCGATATTCATTTTTGAAGTATCCCCAGGAGAACAAAATATTATATTCTCAGAGGACGATTTATTAATCGATATTATGTCAAAACAAACTACTCATTGTAGTATGTTTACAGAATGGTTTAAATGCAATGCTTTTTACAGTGAAGCTAAAAATTTGACATACGTCAATTTCCCTACTCGATTCGTCTGGAATAAAAGTAAAAATAATGGGCTCCAAGACAAAAAAAAAGTATTGATTTTGGTCGTTTACGCCATGTGGCCTCGACTGCTGGGGAATCCTACTATTTAAGAATGCTCCTCAACAAAGTCAAAGGACCTACCTCCTTTGAATGCATACGTACCGTCGGTAGCGTTACGTATACAACATTTAAAGACACATGTCGAGCAATAGGTTTATTGGATGATGACAACGAGTGCATAGATGCCATAAATGAGACAAAGAACTGGGCATCTCCTTCGTATCTACGAGTATTAGTTGTGATGTTATTAACATACGAATGCATGTCAAATCCAGAAAACGTCTGGTGTATGGTATGGCCATATCTTGCAGACGATATTCTGTATGACCAAAGAAAAACCTTATAGCTTCCAGGTAAATTATTTCCGAATATTTACATATTATTTCTTTAACTCACTGAATGCTGGCATTATTTATTTTCGGAATTTAATATGACTTCACAACAACTTGAAGAGTTTACTCTTACAAAAATCGAACATCTATTACAAAAACATGGTAGATCACTAAAACATTTTCCTCCAATGTCATTTCCTAAAAATATTGAAAATAGTCAACTATTAAACAAGATACTTTATGAAGAAACAATGTATAATTTACATAAGATAAAACAAGAAACCGTACAATTAGAAGCGCAATTAATTGATGAACAACGTAACATTTTCCTCACTATTATGAAATCTATTTATCAACAAATTGGTCAAACTTTTTTTGTATACGGGTATGGTGAGACTGGAAAAACGTTTATATGGAAAAAATTATCCACATGTGTACGATCAAAAGGAGATATTGTGCTTAATGTAGCATCAAGTGGAATTGCATCATTGATACTACAAGGTGGATGTACTGCGCATTATAGATTTGCAATACCAATAGATGTTAACAAAGACTATATTTGTTCAATTAAATTAGGCATCGACTTAGCGGAACTAATTAAAAAACGAAACTTATTATTTGAGACGAAGCTCCAATTATACATAAACATTGTTTTGAAGCTCTTGACAAATCTTTAAAAGACATAATGGGATCTACTAATAATAATTTGCGTAAAAAATTTTCGGTGAAAAAATTGTTCTATTTGGTGGTGATCTCCGGCAAATTTAACTAGTTATTGCAAAAAGAAACATACATGCTATTGTGCAAGCGTCGATAAATTCCTCTTATATATGGATATATTGTCGAATTCTTAGAATAACAAAAAATATGCGGTTGTGCACAAATGCAAATGATGATATCAAAACTACAGAAGCGTTTTCAAATTGGATTTTGAGATTAGGTGATGGATTACTATCAGAACCTATGACAGTGAATGTTACATAGATATCCCTTTTGATTTATTAATTATGCAACATATTAATCCCATGTAGTGTCTCATACACCATGTAAGCAATGGCATAACATAACAATATCAAAATATATCATTCTTCCAAGAAAGAGCAATATTGTGCCCAACGGACGAAATCGTCGATGAAATTAACAACACGTTGTTAAATATAATGTGTGGCGAGTTCTGATACGATATGCCCTTCGAATGATATTGACAACAATAATGAATTATATGATACATAATTTTTTAACGCAATTAAATGCCCTGGAATTCCGAATCATATCTTGCAACTGAAACTCAGAATCCCTGTTATGTTAATGCAAAATATTGATCAAACACTTGGTTTATGTAACGGAACACGTCTACAAATCATTCAATTAGAAAGAAATATTATTAAAGGTAAAATAATTACCGGTAACAATGCAGACTGAAAGGTATTTATTCCGAGATTATCCTTAATACCAACAAATACTTCACTACCTATTCGATTTAAACGTAAACAATTTCCAATCACACAATGCTTTGCTATGACAATCAACAAAAGTCAAGGACAAAGTCTAAACAAAGTTGGTATATATTTACCTCGTCCCGTATTTACTCATGGTCAATTATATGTTGTTGTATCAAGAGTGAAAAATAAAAATGGATTGAAAATATTGATTCTTGATCAAAACAACAAACCAAACAAACAAACAATAAATGCTGTCTTCAAAGAAATATTTTATAATTTGTAATATTTTATCAAATATAATATACTTAATTTATTTATATAAATAGTTAGATTTGTATTTAATAAATAATATCAATATTAAAAATTCTTCTGCGCGTAGCGCAAATTCAATATTAATATATATATTGTAATAATTTCTAAACCTGTTTCAAAACTGAGATATATAAATATATATAAACGACTTATATATATTTATTTATAAATATATATTATTTCACTATTACATAAACTAACATTTTACTTTCAAAATAGTATTTAAAATTTTAAAATTAATTAAAAATTGATACGTAAATATAAATCAATCTAAAAATAATTTTAAAATTATATATATTAAAAATAATATATTAATTATTACATTGTGAAATTATAGATAAATTCTTAAATTAATATATAAAAATTTTTATTTTTTATTTTGATATAAATCCGATCATTATTATTTGATTTTCTCTTAAGTATATTAATATACAAAAAGATAATTCTGTAGAAATATATGATTTTGTATCAAAATGTGAAAATTAGATATACATTATTTTTATATTTTTATTCATTAATTATTATATTATTTCAAATTTTATACATTAAAATTTGGAAAAAAATGATATCATCATATTAGCGTCTATTTAGCAGATACCTCATCATGCATGGGTAAACCCTTCCCATCGTTTCTATAATACAAACCTGATTAAAAGAACATACAATGAACATGTATTTGTAAGAAGATTATTATACATATTAAATTAAATTAAATCCAAAACAAAAGAGCATTTCTCACAGTCAAACGACTACTAAAGAAGATCAAGAAAACCTTTCTCCAATCGACCATCGCGGCTGGAAAAAGAGGCGTTAGATGGGGGAGGGGGCAACTGGGAAGGAGGCGTTAGATGGGATTGGGGTTGTTGAGGAAGGAGGCCAAAGGATAAAAATGAAAGAGAATTAGGGTTTCCATTATATTTATTAGTATTATTTATATTTTATTTAAACACTAAAAAATTTAAAAAAAATCATCATTTATTAAAAAAAAGGAGGTAAGAGCAGCGGCTAAGTATAGGGTAGAGGAAAAAAGGAAGGGATTTAGGATTAAAAAAAACATAAATATTAAAAAAAATTAAAAAATCATATTTTATTAAAAAAATCATAATTTATTTAAACAAATCGTAAATTATTTTGAAAAATCATTAAATTTTTTTAAAAAAATATAAACTAATAACATTCATAAATTATTTAATTTAATAAAAATATAACGAAATTATCTACAATTTAATATTGAAATTGAAAAAATTTAAATATTACTTAACGTCTATTTAGCAGATACCTCATCATACATAGGTAAACCCTTCCCATCGTTTCTATAATACAAACCTGATTAAAAGAACATACAATGAACATGTATTTGTAAACAGATTATTATACATATTAAATTAAATTAAATTAAATCCAAAACAAAAGAGCATTTCTCACAGTCAAACGACTACTAAAGAAGATCAAGAAAACCTTTCTCCAATCGACCATCAGATAACATATCAACAATCATTTCCATGGTCGATGCATCTACAGAGAACCCAAAGCTCTGCATTTCTCGAATAATTTCGACAATCATAGATATATCACCACTTTTGAGATGACCTCGGATCAAAATATTATACGTACAATCATCCGGCATACAACCAGCATCTTTCATATTTTTAAATAGCTCGTTGGCTTCACTTAGTAACTCTTTTCCACAAAGTCCAGAAATCATCACACTATATGAATAAACATCTGGTTTTAACCCATTTTCAGAAAGGTTATTAAATATTTGCAGTGCCTCATCAACTTTACCAGCCTTGCACAAACCGTGCATCATGACACTACGTCCAACAACATCGATGTCTATCCCAGTCTTTTCAATCTTATCGTATAAGTCAAGGGCCTCGTCAAGTTCTCCATTTTTACATAAACCATCGAGCAAAATGTTATACGTTTGACGATCAGGATATGGACCTTTACATTGCATCTCCAGATAAAGCTTTCTGGCGGCATCAAGGTTTCCTACCCGACAAAAACCTTGGATGAGAGTGTTGTAGGTACATACACTAGCGACCAATCCTCTTTGAGACATCTCATTAAAGAGCTTAATACCCTCATCAACCCGATTAGATTTGCAATATCCATTTATGAGTGTGCTAAAAGTCACTACATCTGGAAAGCATCTTTCGGTAATCATAGAATCAAACATTTGTTTCGCCTCATCAAGACGATTCTGCATGCATAGACCATCGATCATTGAATTATAAGTGATAGTATTCGGATCTACACCACTTTGTGTCATCACTTCATACACTTCTTTAGCCTCTCGAAACTTCCCATCTTTAACGAAAGCATCTATCAAGCCGTTGAAAGTGAAAACATTTGGGGTGATTTTCCTTTTGATCATATCTGTCAATAATTCGGCAACTTCGTTCCATCTACCCGTAATACAGAGGCCATTTATCAATGTGCTATAGGTGACGACATTTGGTGCAATCCCTTTTTTGCTATCCATGTTTCTAAAGAGGTTCAATGCATCATCCACATGTCCACATTTGCAAAAACCATCAATAATAGTACTATAAATTACGACATTGACCTCAACATTCCTTTTTTCCATCTGCATAAGTAGCCTTAAAGCCAAAGCCGAATGCCCAATCTTACAAAATCCTTTTACAATGATGCCATAAGTAACTGTATTAGGCGGATATCCCTCTTTTACCATTCGATCAACCAAACTTAAGGCTTTATAAGGTTTACCTTCGATGCATAATCCATTGATTAGGGTACTGAACGTGACAACATCAGGCTTATAGCCCAGTTTCATGATTTTCCCTAAAACAGAAAAACCGATAACCACTTGATTGGAGCGGCAGAAACAGTTTATCAGAATGTTCAAGGTGTAGACATTATGCGAAATACCAACTGATTCCATTGTCTTGCAAAGTGAAATCGCCACATCATACCGTTTCATGTTGCAGATTGCAGTCAACAATTTATGGAAATCAACAATCGTAGGTAGTGGACGAGACCGAACCATCTGATGGAACAAACCTACAGCATCATTCAAATTACTACTACCAAACCCACATCTCAATCTCTCCCTGTAAGAGATGCTACTGAATCGAGAACCAGAAGTGGCACATCTGGGACGACAGAGACCTGTGGGAAAACATAAGACAGTGACGAGAGTGCCTCTGATCGAACATCGAGTACGAACCATACCTGAAACAGAAGCCGTCGCAGCAGCCGCTATCCCTCGAGCCATAGCTGACAGCATCTAATCTAAACGAAAGACAGGTTCGATCAACCCTTGTGGGAAAACATAAGACAGTGACGAGAGTGCCTCTGATCGAACATCGAGTACGAACCATACCTGAAACAGAAGCCGTCGCAACAGCCGCTATCCCTCGAGCCATAGGTGACAGCATCTAATCAAAACGCAAGACAGGTTCGATAAACCCTAGATCAAAAGTGGGTCTGTCCGAAACCAACGGAGACTTAAGAGCTGACGAGATGAGAGTAAAAAGGGTATTCGAATCAACGACGTCCTGATGCCGAAGTATCTCCGGTGGCCGTCGGACGGAGAAATCAGATCCGCGAAGGAGAAATTCGAATCGCTCTACAAAATCCTAAACGTCGTGGGTCGATCTACACCACCCAAGCTCCCATAATCGCGCCGAAGGTTCACGTATCAGCGTATTTCAACAAGAGGCAGACCGAGAGGAACCGGAAGACGTCGTCCAAGGGGTTGTACTCGAATCACTCTTATTCGGTTAGAACTGTGTTTTCGGGTGAACAGTTCTATAAGGAGCTGAGGAGAAGATAGTTTACAGGAAAATCAACCTAACCTAACCTATATTTAACCTGATAAAACTGTGTTTTCGAGTGAACAGAACACTCGTGGCTTAGGTTATGTTTAGATGAATCTACCCTAATCTATATTTAATAAAATAGATTGAAATTTTTTAAATCAGTCCAAATTATTTTTAGATGAATTGATCTGGGGTTTAAACTTTTTTTTACAATTATATAATAATAAATTAATAAAATACCAAAAAATCATAAATAATTTAAATAATATCTTAACTTTTAAATAAAAATATTTAAATACCGTAAAAATATTAAAACATAAAAATAATTCATAAATAATATAGAACATCTATTTAAATACCGTAAAAATATTAAAACATAAAAATAATTCATAAATAATATAGAACATCTAAATAAAAACTTAAAATTCTGAATAAAAACATTTTGTCTTTAATTATTATATTCTTCATTATCCATACCTAATACAAAAATAAATACATAAATTAAAATAATATGTTAAATAAAATTATAAATAAAAAATAGATATATTTGAAATTATTTTACATTTTTCATCATCTTTAAAATCATGCATCCAAGATCGAGAACAAAGTAAAGCTTATACATTTTCTAGGAAAAGTCTGACTTCTGTATTTGTTCAAAATTCGAGAACCAGTACTAAAGATGATTCGTAAGCAACAGTAGTTATAGAAATGTTTGGCACATCACAAGCTATGTATGCCAACTCACGGTATCGATGTCGATTACCCTTCCAATAACCTAAGACATCCAAATTGGGATAATCCGACGTTCTTAATTTCTCTTCATCCAAATATATATCCAAATGTTATTTGTCTTCTTCATTCGTCTCAGAAATATCATCAAATTCATAGAAATCCTATAAGGATAATAACTCTGAATCAAATAAATAAATTATATTGAAAAATATAAATATTAAACTTAAAATATAAACAAAGTAGAAAACTCACTTCAAGAATGTTCAAATGTTTGTTTTGTTGACTTGCAATACAAAGATGAGAAGAAGATGCAACGTTATTGTCACTTCCTAAAGAATCAAACTTGTTTTGATATGCTTTGAAAAGCAAAGCTAAATTCATCTTCACATGCTCGAACTTGTATTTGGAAGCGTTTGTATCAATCTTGTTCAAACATTATTTCACGAAATGACATTTCATCCTATGATCAAGTATAATACCCATGGCTAGTATACCACTCTATTCCTCCCAATATTTGTTGAACTTCTCAAGCATACTACAAACCATATTCTTGATAAGAACATCATTAATTTTCATTTTTTCCTTAAGAAAACATTCGATTTTTCAAACTTGTCCATAATATAAATTTGAAGTCGAATAACTTGAACCCGACATCAATGTGGTGATCGTTTCAAAAGGCCTCAACAAATCACATATCTTATCCGCCGTAGCCTATTCTTCACTTGAAAGACAAAATTTGTAACATTGATCAACCACTTTGAAACTATTAAAAGCTCGTTGATACTTATGAGCCTTTTCCATCATCAAAAATGTAGAATTCCATCTAGTAATCACATCCATTGACAAAACAACTCCTTTACCGCAACCTTCTAATTCTACACATCTCTCAAAAGCAATTATCCTTGATTGTGAACCCTTGATATACTTCATGCTGTCTCTTATCTTAGTCACGACATCACCAAGCACATTTAAACCATATTTCACGATCAGATTTAAAATATACGCACAACGTCTCACATGTAGAAATTTACCATCACACAACAAATTATTGTCCAAACAAAGCCGCTTTCTCAAAATCTCTTGTAAAGCATCATTAGCGGAAGCATTATCTAAAGTAATGGTGAACATCTTGTTCTCTATTCCTCAATCTTTCAAAAACTCATGAATCTTAGTAGCCATAGCTTCACCGGTGTGTGGAGGAGGCATATAAGTGAAAGACAATACCTTACTATTAAGTTTCCACTCTTCATCCACATAATGCATTGTTAAACATATGAAACCTTCACCATTGATACTTGTCCAACAATTAGAAGTCAAAGATATTCTACTAGAAATTCTTTCCAACTCAAGCTTAACCCTTGCCTTATTTGTTTCAAAATTCTCCCAGACACAAGCTTTTTCAGTATGCCTACTATGAGATTTATATCTGGGATTCAAATATGCAGCAAAGTCTCTAAACTCCTCATACTCAATAAAGCCAAATGGGAGATCATGTGCCATGATTAACTTGGTAAATTTCTCCTCAACAATTTTCTTTTCAAACTTTTTCGATTGCCATATTCGATTACACATCACACATCAAACGTGAAACATCGTTCATTGACGGTATACGTCATTTACATTACACATCATCTACGAAACCTTCACCATTGATACTTGTCCAACAATTAGAAGTCAAAGATATTCTACTAGAAATTCTTTCCAACTCAAGCTTAACCCTTGCCTTATTTGTTTCAAAATTCTCCCAGACACAAGCTTTTTCAGTATGCCTACTATGAGATTTATATCTGGGATTCAAATATGCAGCAAAGTCTCTAAACTCCTCATACTCAATAAAGCCAAATGGGAGATCATGTGCCATGATTAACTTGGTAAATTTCTCCTCAACAATTTTCTTTTCAAACTTTTTCGATTGCAACTTTTCTTCAACATCTCTAAACATTATGTCCATATTCTTAAACAATGGTTTCTTAGGACATTTGTTTCTTAAATGACGATATAAAGTCGTAGTTCCATGTATAGATGTATTTTGTGCATATTTTTGTTTGCAATAGACGCATTCAACATGATTCTCGTCTATCCTAGTAAAATGTTTCAATGCGTAAGAAGTAAGTTTTTTCTTCCTTTTACGAGAAATACTTACATCTATTTCATCGCTAGATGCTTTAATATTCTCGTTCAATATCAATGCTACTTCCGCAGTAGCGCGATGCCATTCATCTGATGTTGAAGAAGCCATCTACAACAATAGAAAAACCAAATTGAATTTTACTAGGAAAACCAAATTTGCACGACCGAAGATGAAGAACATAACCGAATCATAGAGACCAAAGACGACAAACGAACACAACACACGACGATGAATAAGCAAGAAGAGACCAAAGCAAATACTCATCGAATTGCTCTCAAATTGGAATCGAATCGCAGAAGGAGAAATATTAGCAAAAAAGTTGCAGGAGACTTAATCAATGGGGGCGACAGGAGAAAGAATATGATAGGTACGTAAAAATTTATCAAAATATTAATTTATATTATAATCATTTTATAAAAAATTATTAAAAATTTTGTATGTGCTTCTATGTTTCCGTGTTCGTACGTGTAGAACGTGTAGCCGCGAGTAAACAAGATTGGCCAACACATAACATTTTGTGCGGGACCATTAGCCAAATCTTTTATCCACGTAGGAAGTCTTTCATCAGAACATTTCACCTGTATGTATAAAAAAACAAACTGATATTCTTATATGCAATTAATTTACATAAATGTGTATACGAGTACTTACATAGTCTCTAAACCACGATCCATAATGTTGAACTTTCATGTCTGTGAGTTCATTTGCATTTAGATGAGGATATGTACCTTTCCTCCACGTATCCTTTCTTTCTTTCGCACATTACTAACCTTCCACCAATATTATAAATATATTTTGTTACCATATATAAATTATATAATATATATAATGTATTTGTTAATTTTGGCCCATGGATTGACCCGTAGCTCATATAGGTCGACTAAAATTTTAGCCAAATCCATGAATTCATTTTATATATGGGTTAAAAAAATTCAACCCAACCCGCACTTATACAGGTTGGGTTAGGGTCGGCCCGTGGGTTGACGAACCATTTACCATCCCTAATGATCAATCTCATATCTCATTCGCTTTCCGGGAGACTATAAGTTTTTTTGAACTTAACCATAATTAATTTATAATTTACAAACCGAATCAAAATAATTTTCTTTAGATACTAAACATAATAATCATACAAAAAATTCATCTTTATCCAAAAAAATCTATATTTTAGTTGCGTATAAATTTTCAAAAAAAAAAACCTATTTTTAAATTTAACCAAATCGCAGATATATAAATTTAAATGTATCACAGTTATATAATATGAACACATTCAAAGATATAATCAATAGTATTTGGATAAAATTCCTATTTTCCCATCATCTTTGTCTACTTTGCCCATTCTCCTTCATATTTCGCATTCATCCTATTCCCCATCATATTTTGATCCTAATCCTATTTTCCATTATCTTTTACAATTCTGCTCGTATAAACCCTCCGTTTAAACTCCGTTAAATATTCCTATTTTGACCCGATTTAGGGTCAATTTTGACCCGGTTTATACCTAATTTTGACCCGCTTTAGGATCAATTTTGACTAAAAGTTGAATTCAAATTCACTACAAAAAAAGAGGCATTTTTCAACGGACAAATCCGTTGGAAAATGCCAAAAATCCGTTGGAAAGCCCTTTCCAACGGATGGCAACGGATTTCTGCCCGTTGAAAATCGTTCGTTGGAAACCCGGATCCCGTTGCAATTCGCAACGGAGTTGCAACGGATAATATCCATTGCAAAATTGTAACGGAACTTCCAACGGAAACATCCGTTGGAAAGTTGTAACTGATGCCTGATGAAGAAATTTGTAACGGATGCCCGTTGCAAGTTTGCAACGGACGGCCATTGAAATAAGGGCAACAGACATCCGTTAAAAAGTTGCAACGGACGTCCGTTGCCTTCCAGGCGGGAAAAATGAGCGAGAATTTAACTTTCCAACGGGCATCCTTTGGAAACTGGTGGAAAATATCAATGGACGTCCGTTGCAAATTGGCGGGAAAGGGCAACGGACGTGCGTTACCTTTTGGCGGGAAATAGCGTCCAACGGATGCCCGTTAGAAATTCCAACGGGCATCCGTTGGAAAAATTGTTAAAAAAATAAAACAAAATAAATTTTTTTAAAAAATAATAATATTTTCTTAAAATAAAAATATTTTAATTAAAATATTAAATTGTTTACAAAAAAACATTAAAACTAAAACTACTCCTATCCTATTACATTTCATTTAGGTCGGTTGGGTCGATATCGTCTCTCTGATCGCCACCACCTCTAGATGGCGTTGCATCTGAATCGGGACCCGGTTCTTGCTGCAGCGTTGATCCCCTCCCTTGGCCAGACATCAACTCGATGACGCTCTCCAAGTGCTGAACTTTGGCTCGAGTTTCTCGAAGTAGTGATTCGAGCTCCTCGATCCGCCATTGTTGCGTGAAACTCTCTTGCACTGTGGGAGGTACCGTCGTGGCGTCTTCGACGATATCCTTTTGAAGCGCTCCGAGACCGTATAGACGTCCCTTATACGGTCTCACCGACTACAAGACAAACAAAAGTAACGTTAGATTTTTACAAATTATTTTATTAATAATCGAAAAATAAAATAATGAACTTTTACCTCTAAATAAATTTTGTCCTTTTGTAAAGGACTGAGTTCGTCAGGGGTTGAACCGCAAGCTTGTGATTACTGTGTGATTTTCTCCGTCACAACTCTCATGGTTCGCTCCGCCCGAGGATCGACAAGTTCGGGTTCGTCGACCTCTTCCCCGACAACCGGCTTCTTCATGGCATGGGTTTCTAATACCAACTCAAGAAGAGTTGGTTCTCTTCCTATCCCTTGCATCTATAATATAAAATAACGTTAGTTACATAAATATTTAATAAACAAAAAATTTAAATAAACAAAATTTTACCAATTCGTGTTTTCATTTCGGGAAGGAATTTGATCCCGAAGTATGGCGATGCGGACCATCTCTGGGAACCTTTCTCACAGTAACGACATTTTTTGGCCTTGTCGCTCTTGGCCTTGAATTCTATGGACTCCCAATGCTGAATCATTTGATTGAAGACCGCGTTCGTTGCCCATCTCGGTTTGCGATTGTTGGCGTAGTAGTTGCGTTTCACGTTGTTCATCATTAGGTGCATCCGCGCCTGCATGTCATGCATCCATGCTATGTAGATGCGCAACGTATTCTTTCGCCGCCATCTGTATGAGCGCTGCAAAAAAGGTTATAAAATTTTAGTTGTATAACATATATATATATATAACTAATAAGTTGAAATTTAATGTAATACAAAACTTACTATAAAAGTGTGCCACCATCGCTGGCGCACAAATTCTGGCGTAACTTGCCAGGAATAATATAATTCATCCTGTAAGGACCCTTGGATAATGATGTTGTTTGTGTGTTTCAGTACATCATCAACATCAAACCTTCAAATCAATATTATAAAGTCAGATGATATTTATAACATATAATAATACAAATGAAAATAGTAACTTTTTTACCATAACGTCCTAGCAGAACGTTCAGGATAAATAATCGGAAGGGTTGGACGCGCATCGAAATCATCGATCAAGGAATCGATATCTACCATATCGTCCTCTTCATCAAATATCGGCGGTGCCGATACTGGTGAAGGAGGACGATATGGTG
Source organism: Gynandropsis gynandra (assembly GCA_036759665.1). Taxonomy (NCBI): domain Eukaryota; kingdom Viridiplantae; phylum Streptophyta; class Magnoliopsida; order Brassicales; family Cleomaceae; genus Gynandropsis; species Gynandropsis gynandra. Next base: position 2,525,547 of record CM071867.1, read on the forward strand.
GTGGTGGAGGCGGGGGAGGAGCTCCCGCGGAACCAGCCAACAAACCCCCCGATCCTATAAACCGTCTCGCTCTCATTGTTTTTCTATGGATTGTAAAAGTGTTTGTGGGTGAATTGTAAGTTTGAGAGAATTTTGAGATTGTGATTTGTGTTGAAAATAGAACTATTCAACGAGTTTATATATATTGAATTTTCCAACGGGCATCCGTTGGAATTTCCAACGGATGCCCGTTGAAAAACACGTCATCTCAACAGACGTAGTAAATGACGTGACGTGCTGCATTCCCGAGGCAACGGACGGCTAAATGGCGGCTCGTCTCCCTTCGCAATGGACATCCGTTGTGATTTCCAATTGATGCCCGTTGGAAATTCTGCAGACTAGGGTAGGCATCATTACCTATTCCAACGGGCATCCGTTGCGATTTCCAACAGGCATCCATTGCGATTTCCAACAGGCATCCATTGCGATTTCCAACGGGCATCGTTGTAAGTTCCAACGGATGCCCGTTGCACAATTATAACGATCATCCGTTACAATATGCCAACGGAAGCCCGTTAGAATTGTTTCGACCGTTAAGGTTCCAACGGATGCCCGTTGGAATATTTGTAACGGGTGTCTGTTAGAAATTTTGCAAAGGATGCCCGTTAGAAATGTGGAAAGGAAATTTTTTCTAAGTGTCGGGGGCGAGTTCGTGTTTCAACGGGCATCCGTTAATATTTCAATGGTTGCCCGTTGGTATTAGATAATTCTAATTTGTAATACATCAAACATCATTTATATAACCTGTTCGATTGTATTAACATTTCGATTGTTCGATGACACATCATATACATTACTACACATCATGGACGTTACACGTCATTTACATTACACATCATCTACATTTATTACACATAATAGATATTATTGTATTTACATTTCTTCTTCAGTAGATTCATCGATGGGCGAGTCTTCCTTCGCTTGTTCATTGAATTCATTGTCGTTTTCATCTTCAGCATCTTCCAGTTTAACGTCTTCATAATCACGTATGAATTCTTCGTCTATGTCATTTCTCACGAGAATCTCCTCGCGATCTGTATCAATTAAATGAATCGGCTGTGGATGATCAGGTTGCAACGGATCTTCTTTATCATCGGAGCTTATGATCTCTCGTGGCTTGATCTTTACTACGGCCCACCACTCCTCTGTTCGACGTTTCAATGTTGTTGGATATTGCACGTAACATACTTGAACTGCTTGATCTATTGTGATGAATGGATCATACTTACCATATTGTCGTGTCGGATTGACGTCAATTCCTCCCCAATTTTTCTTTTCTTTTTTTTTCTTTCTCTTTTTATTTTCTTTTTATGACTTCTTTTTTTCTTTTTGTTTCCCTTTTTTTTTGTATTCCAAGCCTACGGTTGGGTCAAACCACCGACATTTAAAAAGCATCACTTTCAACCCAACGAGACCGGGATATTCCAGTTGTATGATTTGGTGCAAAATGCAGTAGAAGTTACACCATCTATATCACTATTAACACAAACGCCATAGTTGTATGTGCTTCTATGTTTTTCGTGTTCGTACGTGTGGAACGTGTAGCCATGAGTAAACAAGATTGGCCAACACATGACATTTCGTGCGGGATCATTAGCCAAATCTTTTAACCACCAGACTACCGATGACGGTATACTCATGCATCCCGTTTAAGAGTACAACGGAATAGGTGGCTTTTTGTGCCATGCCCTTAGGACGTAGAAAGATGATCGCCAACCCACCACTTAGACCCGAGCCTTCGAAGGAGTAACAAGGTCGATGCACTCATATCGATTTTTTATCATGCTTTTTAGGCATTATTTCTATCGATAGCGGAGTGTTAGTGTGCGCTCTTAATCTACAAAATAAGCTCGATTTTATGTGATACAATAATCCTCAATATAACATAAGTAAAGCATCATCTACACGAAGTATGACCATCTGGGTAGAAAGAATAAACGATAAACTAGTCTAGCAACCTCATCTATTTCTCCCCACAAGCAACACTAGGATTCCCAAGAACTACGACCTATTGTTTTTCAGCCGACTAATGGCTTTCATCAGAACATTTCACCTGTACGTATAGCATAAAAACAAATTAATACTTTTATATGCAATTAATGTAAATAGATGTGTACACGAGTATTTACGTAGTCTCTCAACCACGAACCATAATGTTGAACTTTCATGTCTGGGAGTTCATTTGCATTTAGATGAGGATATATACCAAGTACTTTTTCATCAAATATCCTGAATAATGAAAATATGTTACATTTTAATATATATATATATATATATTTAAAAGATTGAAATTAATATGTACCATGTGCGTACCTTTCGAACGGTAATATCTCTTGACAATTTGGTAGTATATATGTATGGACGTGATTATACTCCTCTGGTGTAAACCAATATTCATCGGATTTACCTCTTGTACGTCCAATCGGTGTAAACATTTCAAGAATTGTGCCAAACTGCGGATTATATTGATACAG
>CM071867.1:2528140-2540630 GCA_036759665.1 Gynandropsis gynandra
AAAGAAAATGAAACGAAATCACCTGACAAACGTGAGCTGCTCCCCCAGACTTGAATTGAACGGCGTCCTCGACTTGAAGCTCTGATGGAAGATAAAGGAAGTGAAGCACGTTTGTGGTGTTGTGTTTTTTTTATCTAAAATAAATAACCGAGTCTTAAACATAAAAAATAAAAACAAACAGCTGAGATATTGTTTTTCATTTCTTCCAAGTCAGCACTTTTTAAATTCCTCGAACATATATCTCTGAAAAATATGCTGATTTCGCATAATACATCGTGAACATTCTGTGGCAAGAGCTCAGCAAATGCAATTGGAATGAGCCACTGCATGAAAACGTGACAATCGTGACTTTTCAATCTGATCAGCCTCGAACAACAATATCCACACACCGAGCAATGTTCGATGCATATCCATCGGGAAACTTAATGTCCTCTTTTAACCATTTTAATAATGTCGTTTTCGCCGGACTAGACAATCTGAATACCGGGACAGGTGACCTTCCATCGCTTAATTCCAACTCGGATCGTCGGCATATTGACTTCAAATCTTTTCTTGATTGTATATTATCCTTGGTTTTACCCGTCACATTCAAAACAGTATTTATGATGTTATCGAAAAAGTTCTTTTTGATATGCATAACATCTAAATTATGACGTAATATCAATGATTTCCAGTATGTTAGTTCCCAAAATATACTACGTTTATACCAGTTATGCCATTAACCTTGACCTTTTGGTTTACGCTGCCCATGATCTCCACCGCATTCAACTTATTCTTGTAAATCACCCATTGTGTTCAATCTTTCGTATAGGATTTGTGTTCCGGTTTGCATGCATGGCGCCTCTTCTTTTTGTACCACGTTCTTCCGAAAACGTTTTTTATCTTTCCAGAAAGCATGGCCACGAGGAAGAAATCTTCTATGACAATCAAACCAATATGGTTTTTTACCATGTACCAGTCGAAACGAATCTGTATCCTCTATACAATATGGACATGCCAATCTTTCGTGCGTGCTCCATCCGGATAACATTCCATAGGCATGAAAATCGCTAATTGTCCACAACAAGATCGCTTTCAATGTGAAATTTTGCTTAGTACTGACATCATAAGCAAGGATTCCTTCGTTCCACAACCGTCGTAATTCATGAATTAAGGGCTGCAAAAAGACATCGAAACTTTTCTTTGGATGTTCTGGTCCTGGAATCAACAACGTCAGAAACATTACCTCTCTTTTCAAACATATCTCGGAGGCAAATTATACGGAGACAAAATCACTGGCCACAGAGAATGTTGACTTCCAGATTGTCCATAGGGACTAAAACCATCCGTGCATAAGCAAAGATAGACGTTTCTCATTTCATACGGGAACTCAGGAAATATTTCATTGAAATCTTTCCAAGCCTTACCATCCGATGGATGTTGCATTATACCTTCGACCATTGAGTGTTCTGCGTGCCATCTCATTGTCGTAGCGATTTTTTTCGATTCATATAACCTTCTCAACCTGTTTGCTACAGGCATATAGAACATTTTCTTGTATGGTACATATTTACGTGAAAATGGTTTTTTAGGCCGAAATCTACTTGCACCGCAAAACTTGCATTCCAACAAATCTTTATCTTTTCTCCAAAACAACATGCAACTGTTTCTACAAACATCAATTTTCTCATGTGGCATTCCGAAATCTTTTAACACATTCTTTGTTTCGTAGTATGTCTCAGCAGCTAGATTATTTTCCGGTAAATATTCCCCCATTAGTTTGCAAAATGAATCCATTCAATTTTCAACCACATTGTAGTCTGTTTTAATACTCATCAATCTTGAAGATAAAGATAAACGAGACTGACCTTCACGACAACCTTCATATATAGGTTGTTTCGCCGAATCCAATAGGTTGAAGAATCGACGTGCATCGATGTTCGGTATCTCTTCATGCGTTTGTTCATTAACAGCTCTAGGAAAAGCATCAGACACCATTTCCACATATGGATTGGTCGTTGATGCTTCATAAATAACTTCTTCATTTCGTTCTACTTGTGCATCTTGCACAATATCTCTAACACCGCAATTTTCACCGTGAAAAAACCAAATTTCGTAATTTTCAACGAAACCTACCTTATAAAGATGTTTGCAAACAATTTCTTGACTTCGATACTTCATGTTTTTGCATCTTTTGTATGGACATAACATTGTCTCGCGTTCTTGACACAAAGGCTGCATCGATGCAAAACTCATGAATTGCTCAAATCCGTGTAAGAATTCTTGCGTAATTTCTTCGGTTATAGGATCTTTTCTTCTATACATCCACTCTCTCCATCTATATATATTTCTATTTGAAGAAGACGACATTTTTTTTAAAATATTTTTGTTATTGATGGTTTGAGGTTCACGTGAATTTATTTAAATCGGTGGCCTCAAAATTAACAATTGTAATGGGCATCCGTTGCAAATTGTAATGGGCATCTAATGCAAATGCCAACGGATGCCCGTTGAAATCCTATCCAATGGATTAATGCCCATTGAAAGTGCTTACAAATCCGTTATTTTTGCATTTTACAATAGTTAGATCTTATGAATTACGATTTTGTAATTATAATTGATTTCATGTCGATCTCAAGCGTTGAACAGAAACCGAAATGACTCAAAATACGTAATCGAACTCAAACGGTGAACAAAACCGAAATAACGCGTAATATGTAATCAAAAGTTCAACTACAATTTCATTAAGTTCTCTTTCAATTACACTATTGTAACAATAACCAAAGGAAAAAACATTTAGGAAATGGTTTCAACTCAGAGGCAAAGTGTTGAACTCTCCGCCGACACCTCCGTCGTCAAAACTAACCAGCATCTTTACGTCTATTATCGAATTTAAAAACAACCCTTATAAACTGCATCACCGTCAGGAATCCTTTTCCCGATACCGGCGGTGAGACAGTTTATAAAAGTTGTTTTGGATTCAACAATAGTATTAAGATGGTTGTTATTGATGATTTGGGGTAATCTTAGGATCCGATATAAATAGTAAATATTCCAATGGACATCCGTTGGAAATTACAACGGATGCCCGTTGCTCCATCACGGGAATTTATTTCGACCATTGGACCTCGAAATTTACAATATCAACGGGCATCCGTTGCGATTTCTAATGGGCATCTGTTACAATGTAAAACTGACATCGGTTGTAATTATTTTCCCGGTTTCTAACGGGTATTCCAACGGAGAGGGCCAACAGATTAAATCCGTTACAAACCGTTAAAAATCGCGACGGATTTCAACGAATATAGCAACGGAAAAAATCTGTTACAACTCCGTTGAAATTTGTAACGGATTGCAACGGACTTAGGCCCGTTAAAAATATCAACAAATCCGTTAAAATCTGTTGCTAATTGATTCCAATGGACAGAATTGTTGCTCCGTCCATTGGAAACTGAGGGTTTTTTGTAGTGATTTGACCAGATTTAGGCTCAATTTTGACCCGGTTTCGACATAATTTGACCATAATTTGGGTCCAATTTTGATTTTCATCCAATTCTAATCCGAATCAATATGAGATTCAACAAAATTAAACCAAAATTTAAATAAAAACCAATTCTTATCGGTTTCTTCGTTTGTTAACCCGAAATTAGTATAACTTCGACTCGAATTGGGTACAATTTGACCCAATTTTGATTTTCGTCCAATTAAAAACTCAAATCAATAAGAAATTCAACAAAATTAAATCGAAATTTAAATAAAAATTGATTCTTATCGATTTGTTAGATATTTATCCGAAATTAGTATAATTTTGACTCAAATCGGGTACAATTTGATCCAGTTTTGATTTTCATCCAATTAAAACCCAAATCAATATGAAATTCTACAAAATTAAACTGAAATTTAAACAAAAACTCATTCTTATCGGTTTGTCGATTTTCAATCTGAAATTAGTATAATTTTGACTCGAATTTGGTACAATTTGAGCCGATTTTGATTTTTCATCCTATTAAAACCCAAATCAATAAGAAAATCAACAAAATTAAACCTAAATTTAAACCCGAATCACTCAAAATTACACTGAAATTCGAGTTATAATTGGACTAAATTTGGGTCTAATTCTAATAAACGGAAAATAATTTTTTGTTTAAATTTCGGTTTAGTTCGGTTCAAATTTCATATTGATTTGGGTTTTAATCGGATAAATCGGTTTAGTTCGGGTTAAATTTAATTTTTATTCGGGTTTTATTACGATTTCTATGTAAATGATATCTGATTTTGATTTTCACTCTATTAAAACCCAAATCCCTCAAAATTTGTTTCAAAATTGCATCCAATTCGAGTCAAATTTGGACTAAATTTAGGTGAAAATTGAAAAAACCAATAAGAATTGTTTATTTTTTCAATTAAGATTTAGTACAGTTAAAATTTCATATTGATTGGGATTTTAATTGGGTAAAAATTAAATTAGATCCAGATTTTGGTTAAAATTACTATCAAAATATGGTCAAAATTAAGTATAAACCAAGTCAAAATTAGACCTAAATTTTGGTCGAAATTAAATCTAAACGAGGTCAAAATGGGTTTCAATTTCTGGTCAAAATTGAGTCTAAACCGGATCAAAATTGAGTCTAAACTGATCAAAATTATACCTAATCGGATGAAAATTGAGTATAAACTGGATCAAAATTATTTCTACACTGGGTCGGGTCAAAATTGGGCAAAAATTGGGTTAAAATTGATGGATTTTTAGGGTTTTGAATTGAAATTGAAAGATTTAACAGGATATTAAAAGAATTGGATTATAGGCAGAATTTTTAAACATGAGGGAAAAATAAGATGTTGACCGAGACATGAGGGGGGAATATGATGAGTGCGAAACATGAGAGAAAAATAGGTAAAGTAGGCAAATATGAGGGAAAATAGGAGTTTACCCTAATTTTTTAGTATTTGGTGTTATATGTAAGATGAAAGTGGAACAATCCCTAATTCTAATTTTAAACTAATAATAGAATTAAATAACACAAGAGAGTAATATATTTACACAATATATCACATTCAATGTTTACAAAGAATATTTTACTATCTCATTTAAAATGATGGCATGATACAATCCCAATCTTTTACATTGACACATGGATTAAATGTGATATATTATGTAAATATATCACTCGCTTTAGTTTGTGTATGGTATATTGAATGTGATATAATGTGTGGTACAACGTGTATGACGTGTGTGGTACAATGTGTATAGTATAACGTTCGTGATACAACGTGTGTGTACAAAATGTGTGATATAATGTGTATGGCACAAAGTGTGTGGTACAATGTGTGTGAACTCTAAACTTACACGTGTTTCTACGGTTTGAATTTTAAAAGAGGAAAAAATAAAGAAGACAAATCTGATTTCATCTTGATACAACGTTAGTGGTACAATGTTTGTGCTATTACAACGTTGTACCACGAACATTGTACCACATATCGTTCATCCTTGTACTTTAGCACAACGTGTGTGTACAACATGTATGCTAAATACTACCACGAACATTGTACATAATGTTTGTATAAAACATATGTGTTAATTTTTTCCATCAACTTTTCACCACATAAGAAGATCAAGACGAACGACCATGCCTATGAAGAAGAAAAAAATGACGATGAACGAGGATATGAAGCACAAGATGAATGAGTATGCATTACATCTGTTCAGAAGCGTAAATTACACCTAGAAGAAGAGGTTTTTGTGTGGGATGAGAAGTAGAAATTGGATGTTTTTTTTGTAAAACCTGGTATGTAAAAACGATGGCTACGTATACAGTACCTCGACCAATTAGAAGGCTTCATTTACAACCAATCAAATTACAGGAAAAATTGAAACTAGGGAAGGGTATTTTGGAGTTTACATTATTATTATAAAAAGAAAAGTCGGCTGATATTAAATTTAAATCAAATGTCATGTCAGAAAATTTTCACCTTCATTAAGGTCATTTCAGATTTATTCTCGTGTCTCAGAAGATATCACGTGCGAGGAACGTGTTGGTCGGAGAAATGGTCTTTTGAGTAAGCGATTTACACACAAAATAACTATTTGTGATTTAGTATCGATATAACCATGTTGATAATTATATAAGATTCCTAGTCAAGAAGAAATAGAACTTTCTAAATAGAAACGAGTTTGGGAGATAATATGCCGAACAAACTTTGTCGTTGAAAATCTAATGACTTTGACGTTTGTCTTGATAATATAGCGCACTTAGATGTTGAAGATGAAAATGATCACAAATGATCAAATATATCACTGTACTTACATATGTTTTTTATTTAGTTTATAAATACGTATTAATTGAATATTCAAATCAGGGATATGTATAGAAATAGAAAATATTTTTTTAAATAATACATGTCTTGATATATCTTTGGTAATAAGTACTTTATTAAAATATACTTCATCATCAACTCAAAAACATTGTAATACCGTAAAACATATATTTAGATATCTTTGAAAGACCATAGATATAAGTTTATATTTCATAACTTGTCCAATTTAAATTTGATACAGGGTATTTATCAACCCACATAAACTTCGATCTCTAAAGTTATATGTTTACTTGCGTAACGTTCTACAAAACAAACAATTGTTGCAATTTCTACTCACAATGGAGGTATTTGGTTGAAGTCTATCTCAGTATATATATATATATATAAAGAACGCGTGGTCTTTCAACTAAAAAATGGTTACATCGAAGGTAATAAAACAAAGCATATCTCGCCAATGTTCATTTTCCATCCATGATCTTCAACAAAAGGGGTGAAATATATGTTCGAAAAATAAAGTCAACGGTCAACCCTCCATATTTGATCACTAAATCAATGTATATTAAAATATTTGAAAAGATTGTGCACAAGATTGAGATGTATTGTATCGTTTGAAAGATTTTAATGAATAATATTTTGAAAGAGGACAAACAGTAATGCATTGCACTATTTTTTTTAACCAAATTTTATCCTTTTAGATTTTCTTAATAAAATTTGTATTGAGACAATATCGTTATTACATATCATTGATTAAGATTAATCACTATTTTTCTTTCATTTGTGTTTTTCCAATAAGTTTTATCGAAATTTATTTTTATCAATATCCAATAGATATTCAAAGTGAATATTAAAATTAAATATATTATTATGAATCTCTATATAACTTAAATGTTTATATCTCCTGATATTTTTCAAGTAAAACACATTCCAGTTTATTATTTTTTTTATATGATTTAGGTGTTTCGCATAGGCTAAGTGATCAATCTTTGCTTGAGCAATTCCTTTAGAAATTTTGTGCTTCTCAATCTTATATGGTCAATCAAGTGATGTGATTTTATGCTCAGGTTGAGCATTTGTTCGTTTTCTGTATTTGACGCTTGTTTTTTGTTGAAAATTGATCATGTTTCTCCATAATCCTTAGCCCATAGTACATACAATATCATAAAATGAACCAAAAAAGGCATAAAAATGAATTAAAGAGACTAAAATAATATAAAACGTAATAGAAACATGCAACTAATCATAGAGTGAAAATAGTATGATCAAACTCCCCTAGACTTGGATTTTTACTCGTCCACGAGCAAAGATAATCAAAGAATAACATTTGAAAGAGAGCACAAGGAAAATTGAGTTCAGTAAGGATTTTAAGAACATTTATGCTCATTTAGACTACGCTTCTCGTGAACGAAATCAAGTTAGACGGGCTATTGCCGTCTCCAAATTTGGAGACGGATTCTGTGGTCCGTCTCCAAATTTTAGAGACCGAAAACCACCCGTCCCCAATTGGAGACTGAGAAATCCGTCCCTAATTAGGAACGGATTGGGGATGGATAGCATTTAGAGTCGCGCGATTGGGTACTACCTCTGGTCGTCCCTAAAACCTGATTTTCTTGTAGTGTGAGATGCTTATATAAATTATCAATCAACTCACTGATATCCATCATATCATCATCGTCATAAAACATTGGTGATGCCAATATCAGTGACAAAGGACGATACAATGGTGGAGGAAGGGTGGCAGAGCTCCAGTCGAATCTGTCATCCTTTGTGATCGATAAATCAACATGGTCTCATTCTATTTATAAATTCGTGAGTGTTTAGTAGATTGGTTTTGGAGCCTTTTTTGTTTTAATAGTTGAAATGTATTGAAAATGGAACTGCTCATGAGTTATATATATAAACTTTCAACAGACATCTGTTGAAACTAGCACCAAAAACTCGTTCAATCGAATGTCCAGTCAATCGATGTTACATACACAACTGTTCGTCTCCCTATATTGTTATAGGCAACAAAATTCGAAACATCAAAGACCTAATCGTTTTCAATAGAAACCTGTTAACAAATCCAATAGATACCAAATAAAAATACAAAAACAAATTTTCTTTGACTTTCGTAATTAATTCATTTATCTAACAGGTATACGTTGAAAATAGCAACGGAGGTCTGTTGATAACTGTAAGAAATGATTACGACATGAAACATTATTAATTGGGAGATCTTCAATGGGTATTTATTGATAGGTTAGAAATGATTGATGAATGACCTTAACACTTTTCTAATCAAAGCAACTTATAAATTTCACTAATAGCCAAAAGAGGTAGAATTATAAACGAACATTTGTTGCACATTTAAAAAGGTAGATGTGATTCATTAGTCCAAATGGCATAACTAAACACTTGTACAATCCTAATTTCGTCCTAACGTCCCTTTTCCATTCATAATACTCTTTCATACTAATTTGTAGTACTCGAACTTCAAATCCATATTAGAAATATAGAATAACCGTGTAATTTATCAAGCATATCATCTGAATGAGATATATGGTGACAACCCTTTCCCATAATATTGTTGAGTATGTGACAATCAACACACATGCACCAAGTAATATCACTAGTAAGTACACAATGGCATGCTCTCTCACATGTACCCCTTCTCCATGAGCTCGTTCATTTGTTTTTCCAGTTTTTTAGTCTCCTCGGAATTGGTTTGATATGAATATAGATTCAGAATACTCACTCCTATTAAGAAATCGATTTGATGCTCGATTCCTTAGAGTGGAGGTAAATCGTCGTGTGTCTCTTCTGGAAACACATCCTCGAAACTAGGCAAAGAATTTGTGAGTTCATCAGTGAAAAGGTCTCCTTTTACACAAGTAATCATTAGGTGATGTGAAAGCCAAGCGTTCTTAAATCGTTCGCTATTATAAAAAAACATTTGTTCAAGGGTTGTCGCTCACATGCCTTTTTCTGGATTTTTTCAAGACCTCACTAATTTGGTGTAAAACCTCATGATCATTCATAGAATATTGTCTCTTCTCGTTATTAAATAATCGGACCTGATCTTTGAACATTTCCTTCGGTGTGAGTGGAGCTAATCAAACTTCTTTTCCTTTGAATTTAAAGGATTTTTGTTGTTGAACTCGTCGTATTATTTAAACCTATCGAACTGACAATGTTATCCCAATAACACATATCCCGCTTGGATTGGTACAACTTCACAAAAAACTTCATCTTGGTACTTGCCAATGTTAAAGTACAATCTTCTCTGGATTGATGCATCTTGGTTTCTCTACTATCATTGTATCATTAAAGTTTGTACGACTATAGATGTTTTGTAGCAACAAGGGATGTGATCACTACTTTTATACAACTGACTCCATCAATTATGATGTTGTACGCCTTATCCTTGATAAGCTAACACATGTAGAATTTATTGTTTGTAAAATGGCATCGTCTTTAGCTTGAGATTCAATGTTCTATGTGCTATTAAAAGCTCCCCCATTCACAACCTCGTACTTTTCGTATTTTTCATCAGAAAAATCCTTCGAAAAGTGTCCTGAACCTGACACTAAAAACATTTAGTCTCATAGTTTTACAATAAAGTGTGGGTGGTACCCTAGTGACAACTTAGAAACTGCTCCATCGTTGTTTCCCGATCTTCCTCAATGTTCACCATAATCATTTGAAAGTCCATCTTCTTGTAGTAGTTCTCATCACGGTACACATCTTATCTTAAATAGTCATAGTGTGCTCCATTCCGTCTTTAAGATAACGTAAGGTAATTCCACCAGAAAAGTGTGTAATCATTGAATTTTACTAATGTCGAGTTCACCTTTTTAGTTTAGAGTAGTGATGACAATCGAAAACCATCTATATCTTTTGTTCCACTTTATGTACATCTAGCATCACTAAAACCAATGAATGTAATAATTTCCATCTTGATGTTGCTAATGCCATCATCAATATGATTTATCACTCGGTGATTGAGTCTCATCGGACAATAATACTCCTCATCCATAACCTCAACATACTGATCTTCATCCATATATGTGGATTGTGAGTTGTGTATTTTTTTTACCATCGGTTGTTCTTGGCGAACTCCTCGAGCTATGTCTTCTTCGCCCTATTACGGCTCATCATGATGGTATCTTGAATTTGACATAGAAGATTCTACAAAACATAAAACACATAAGCAAAAAAAAAGAAGATAAAAAAATCTCACATTCACTCAAAAAGTGTGTTGTCACTCAATTTCAGTCGCTCTCTTGTCATTTCCATGGTTTCTCTTGTTCGATCTAATTCAGACTCAAATTTTCAATTACACGAGTTAATTCTCTACGAATCAAAGTAAATCTTGATGTCAAAAGCATATGACATAAAAAAAATGAATTCTAGTTCTCAAGCCCATTCCTACAACACTCGTTTTATTTCTTTTTTTCATTCTTTTGGTTTTCCGTTCGATTTCTTTGTTTTTTTTCGATTCTCTTATCTTTCTTTTTTTTATCCTACGATGAAATATCAACAATGAACACAAAATAAGCTTAATAGATAGTCATAACGTAAGAACAACGCCCTAATACTACGCGATACAAGTCTACTAATAACTAGACGATGGAAAATAATTGAAATCTACTAATAACTAGATAAAAGAGTCTAGAACTTGTTCTACATTTGATGAACATTTCAGACCCTTTTATGACTAAACTAGTGAACCTCAAACACAACGGGCGTCGACACACCACTTATAATTTAGTGTCGATAAGTGGTTGATCATTTGGATCCCTCCAAAAGTTCTCTAGCTATATTTAAAAAACGACAAGAAGAAGGACTACAATCTCAATAATAAACCTCTTAAATTATTCTACATAGGGCAATTTATTTATAAAGTTAAAAACATAGCTAAAACTATATAAAATAAAAGAAAATAAAATAAAATGCGTGAATCTGTACGGTTGAAGAGTAGGAATGGACAATCCGGATTACTCGGATTAATCCGAACCAGACCGATCCGAACAACCTAAATTGTTTGGAATATGGTATCCTAAGAACCTATATGGGTTCAAATTTCAGAACCCATTCGGCTTCGGGTCGGTCCGGTTCGGGTAAAACCTGATGAACCCGAACAACCTAATTTTAAAAATAAAATAAAAAATATAATTTAAAATTTTAATATATATATATACTAAAAAAATTAGTATATTTTATGTGTATATATGTTATATTTGATATTTTTATTTGTTTTATATTAAAAAACGAATTATCCTAAGAATTTTAACCTAAATAACAAAATTATGTATAATACCTAAAAAATCTGAACCCGAAAAACCCGAACAACCCGAAAAATCCAAATATCCAAATGAAATTCGGATTATTTCGGGTCCAATGCTTTTGAACTCGAACAACCCGAACCCAAACCAAACCCGAATCAAAAATATTTGGATTCAATTCGGGTCCATTTTTCTAAAACTCGAGAAATCCGAACAAAACTGAAACCCGAAAAAACCGGACCGGAACCCGGATTATCCTTCCCTACATGGGTTAACCAATCCAAATTGAATTTTCAATTATTTAATTATTTATTGTATGTAATCAATTCGTTTTTTTTTTACAATACGATCCGACATATTTTTTCAATTATTTTATTATGTATCGCCTTAAATTGTTTTTTAATGAAAAAATGTCAAACCAATCATTAGAGATATGGATTATATATGAACAAACAAACCGTGACTATAGTAATTATTTCTCTATATTATATCTCACGTTCACCAGGTATTACATACAAAATTAATCAGAGTATAAAACTAAAACACTCCATTTCCGCCTCCTTGATTTACAATATATAACATGTTTTAAAAAATTTATATTAAAGCCTAATTATAGTTTATTCAATTGAAAAATGGAAATTGACAATATTCATTATTCAATTGTAATCCTGTCATAACTTATAATTTATACAATAGACAACTAATTAAATAGTGGTCCACCTTCATTAATTTGTCCACGCCGATTTTTTAGAAGCTATCCATCGCATCACCCAAATCCCAACTAACTTCCCACATATTCCAAACTCCATCAGCATGTATAACAATGTCTCATATATTTGAAGGCAATTTTTCATTATCGCTACAATGGCAACATCTGTAGGGTTGATTTGATTATGCGGAAACGTGTTTTAATCAACCCGAATAACGATCTA
>CM071867.1:2549513-2562707 GCA_036759665.1 Gynandropsis gynandra
GATTATATGCATAGAGACCTTTGGTAGTATCGTTTATATTTCATGATGGACGAAATTAAACGATACAATTGAGAACCGAAATTAATCGTTATCTGTCGGTTATGGTCCCTGGTTCACGTGTATATAAAGGGAATTTTGGGGAGACTTAAGATATTAGGTCATTTTTATTTCTCCTAAAAATCAATCTCCCAAAATCCTCTCACTACACATATCCCATCATTGTGTAGATTATGGTTTACACGTTGAACTAGAAGATCTATTCCGCTGTATATCGTATACCATAAATCAAAGTATTTATCTCGATCTTCTGTTTTTGTTTTTTTCAAATCTTGATATAATTCACAATAGAGTTTCGGGGCTTTTGGAATCCGAATTAGGTGGAAATCGAATTCCTTCATCTGCGACTCGTTAACTCGTTTCTCAACATGTTTTCTTTTCTTGTCTTTGTCTTGTTCCCCTTCCTTGATCCTTTCTCTCATCTCCTCCTCCTACATGCATCGAATCAATCAAACAATGGAAGAAAAAAAAACTACGACAATAGAATGTCCAAGTATTACATAAAATCATCGTTATTACATAATCAAGTGCTTTAGTTTCGGGGACCTTAGAACCATGAACACCGGCTCGGTTTGAGGCTTTTCCGACCAATGTCCTTGCTCCGCCGCCGCACCGGAGATTGAAGCTTCCGGCCAATTCCATAGCTCTCCACCACCGTCCGGTCATCATTTTTTTTAGTGGTCATTTGTTTTGTCTACTTTTATTTTTACTCGAAACATACATGTTAAGTGGATCTAAAAGACACGTGTTCATGAACATGGTCGTTTATTATATAAGCCTTCTGCGGTTGGCACGTGTTATTGGAAATGCAGTCACGTGGCCGGTTTACATGGATACACCGCAACGATACCGAACCATTTCAGGCTATTTAATATGATTTAAATCAAAGTTCTTAACAACTTTAAATTACTTTTCTATTATTAAACTTTAAATTATTATTATTATTACTATTAGTATTGGGTGTGTCACCGTATTCCATATCTTTCTTATGACAAGATCGAGAGTTTATTATAACCGTTTGAGAATTTTGAAGATTAATTATGATTGTTATCAAAGTCATTTACGTAATCTCTATATCCTTTTTTATATATTTATATCAATATGAGTGTATTGTTCTGTTTATGGGCGAAGAAAACAAAAAAAAATCAAGATTGATCATAATTCAAAAATAAGATATTGAAAAATTATACGAAAATGGTGATTTGCATTGTGAAATAAAAAAATAGGTTTGTTTGGAAATTGGATTGTCCGGTTTTAAAAACAATAAAAAATTTTGGAAATGATGAGGATAGTGATCATGAAGGAGGAGCAATATGGTGATCTTTTTAATTCAAAGATGTAGAATTTGAGAGAATGATAGTACAATTTGAGACAATGAAAAGAATTGTGAAGAACAAGAGAATAATATTTTTCTATTCATTGATAGATGGTTTGTACAAGTTTATATTGACGTTACAACGTTTTAGTGATAGAAAAACGAAATGCAATATACACTTACACAAAAGCAAATTGTGGAAAAGAAATGACTTGGAGATGATTGTGGTAGGATTATCTTGTTGCCAAAACACAAGATATGCTTCTTTTTGTGTATTATGCCAATTATGGCAACATTCTCCCTCAAGTTCGTAATGATCTAGAGTAAGTGGTGTTGTCTGGTTAAAACCTTACCGAGAAAACCCAATGAGACAAAACTCGGGGAAGGAAAAAGAGTACAAACACTAGGTAGTCCTTATGATGGTATCATTCGAACTTGAAATTTTACGAGGTTTGAGAATATCTATTAAATCCATTCTCCTTTGAAGACTAGAGCTAACCTTCTCACGAAGGGCTTGATGAATAGGTCCGCGAGTTGATCGGAGCTTCTTGTGTAGACTGTTGAGATGATTCCTTTCTTGATTTTCTCACGGATAAAGTGGCAGTCCACTTCTATATGTTTCGTCCTTTCGTGGAATACCGAGTTCTTCGCTATATGAATTGCTGCTTGATTATCACAGTGTAGGGTGGTTGGTTCCTCTGAGTCACTTCCAAGATCACAGAGAATAGCCCTCAACCAAATGAGTTCACACGTGGTGTTTACCATACTCCTGTACTCTGCTTCTGCACTTGAACGAGCAACTATATTCTGCTTCTTGCTTCTCCAAGTGACAAGATTTCCTCCCACAAAGGTGCAGTATCTTGTCATCGATTTCCGATCGGTTTGGTCCCTGGCCCAATCTGTGTCACAGTATCCCACGATTGTTGTATAACCATTGCTTTCTATCCATACTTCTTTTCCCTGCGATCCCTTGAGATACCTGAGAATTCTCTCCACTAGATGCCAGTGTTGTTTTCTTGGGGCATGCATATGCTGACTGACTTGACCTACAACAAAGCAGATGTCGGGACGAGTGAGTGTGAGGTAGATTAATTTTCTCACGAATTGTTGATACTGATTGACATTGGATATAAGTTCCCCCTCGCGATGAGTCTTGTGTTTCTCCTCAATAGGTGTCTTAACCGGCTTGGCACCTAGTTTTCATGTCTCATTCAATAGATCAAGAGTATACTTTCATTGGGACATGAACAAACCATTAGTAGAACGAGTAACTTCAATTCCAAGGAAGTATTTTTATTCTCCTAAGTCTTTAATATCAAATGTTTGTTTCAGATACTCTTTTGTGTTTTTAATTCCAATGCGATCATTTTCAGAAATTATGATATCATCAACATACACTAAAAGAACAATTATACCTGATTCTCCCTGAATTGAAAACAAAGAGTGATCTGCTTCGCTTTTGGTAAAGCCATGTTTGGTGAGGGCATCATGGAGCTTATGGTACCAAGCTCTTGGGGATTGTTTGAGCACGTATATAGCCTATTTTAGTTTACATATTTGTCTTGCGCCCTTGGTATATCCCGGGGGACATTGCATGTATGTTTCTTCGTCAAGATCGCCTTGAAAGAACGCATTCATGATGTCCATCTGCCATAGATCCCAGTTAAGATTAACCGCAATGGATAATAGAATTCGTACCGTATGAAGTTTTGCTACGGGAGCAAAGGTCTCGGTGTAGTCTTCTCTGTAGGTTTGAGTGTAGCCTTTTGCCACAAGCCGGGCTTTGTGTCGTTCGATTGACCCATCACTCTTGTATTTGATCTTAAATATCCATCGACAGCCGACAGGTTTCTTATCTCAGGGGAGATAGACTAGGTCCCATGTTTGGTTTTTCTCCAGTGTGCAGATTTCCTCCTTTATTGCAAACATCCATTCGGGGTGATTCACGGCCTTTGAGTACGACTGAGGTTCATGATATTGGTAAATTTTACTGTGAAAAGCACAATGGTGAGTAGGTAATGAGGAAATATCACAATAATTTTGAATTGGATAAGCAATAGCAAGACCTGTATAATATTTTCCCTTGTATGGCCATTCGGAGACCAGTTTTTTAATACGGGGTCTGCGACGAGGGACAACAGCACTGTGATGTTCCTGAATGACGGCATCTTCGAGTGTTTCTTCGTCTTCGTGAGTGTCTCTATCAGCGGTACGATGATTGTCAGAGCCCGTGTTCGCCCCGCACGGGTTTCCGCTGTCCCCGGGTCGTGATGACATTCAAAGCCATCACACATGTGTTTACATCCCACAATCACTACAAAAAATACGTCATTTTCAATGGATAAATCTGTTGAAAATGACAATTTTTCCATTGATATAAGTTCTTTCCAACGGATGTCAACGGATTCTTGACCGTTGGTAATAGATCGTTGGAAATATGCATTCGTTGCAAATTTCAGCGGAGTTCCAAAGGAAAAAATTCGTTGACAAATTTCCAACGGATATTTCCAACGGGCATCAATTGGAAATTTTAACGAATGTCCGTTGAATATTTCAGCAGATGCTCGTTGGAACATTGAAAATTTAGCAGGAAAATTGAAAATTACCAACGGATACCTGTTGGTAGTTTTGAACATAAATTTTAAATATATCAACGGATGCCTATTGATGTTATGATTGCATAATCAAAGGACATCCGTTTTATTACGTACGAATTTTAAAAAATAAAATTTTTTTAATAAATATTAAATTTAATATATTAATTCAAAATCTATAAAATTTTTTAATTTAAAATTCAAAATAAAATTACAAATAAAATACTATAGCATATAAATCATCTAAAACTTTGCATTCTTCTTCTTTTATCTCGTATTACAAAAATAAATGATGGTGGAGTTCCATCAAAACTAGGAAACTTTTATAACCGATGAATCGTTCAACCATCATAGTGTATTGTGTTTAAATTTTTTGGGAGAGGTTTTGATAGGATTTGAGAGGTTTTGTCGAGTGAGTTGTTTCAACATCTTAAATACCCGAAATTTCAACTGACATCCGTTGAAATTTCCAACGGATGCCCGTTGAAAACATGAAGACGGATCCATCCGTTGAAATTTTTTGTAATTATGATTTTTTCCAACAGAAAATGTGGTTAGGTGCAGAATTTTGTAATTGTGATTTTTTTAAGGGGCATCCGTTGGAATTTTTAACGGGCATCCGTTAGGTGCAGAATTTGTAATTATGATTTGTTCCAAGGGGCATCCGTTAGAATTTTCAAGGGATGCCCGTTGAAAATGTGGTTAGGTGCATAATTTTGTAATTATGATTTTTTTCAAGGGGCTTCCGTTGGAATTTTTAACGGACATCCCTTGAAAATTCCAACGGACGCCCGTTGAAAAAATAAGATGGTTAGGTGCAGAATTTGTAATTATGATTTGTTTCAAGGGGCATATGTTGGAATTTTCAAGGAATGTTAAATAGATGTCCAATTAAAGAATGTCAAATCACAACTTTTCGGTTTTTTCAAGGGGCATCCGTTGAAATTTCCAATGTATGCCCGTTGAAAACATGAAGACAAATCCATCCGTTGAAATTTTTGTAATTATAATTTTTTTCCAACGAAAAAGGTGGTTAAGTGCAGAATTTTGTAATTATGATTTTTTCAAGGGGCATCCATTGGAATTTTCAACGGGCATCCGTTAGGTGCAGAATTTCTACTTATGATTTGTTTCAAGGGGCATCCATTGGAATTTTCAAGGGATATTCGTTGAAAATTCCAATGGATGCCCGTTGAAAATGTGGTTAGGTGTAGAATTTTGTAATTATGATTTTTTCAAGGGGCATCCGTTGGAATTTTCAACGGGCATCCCTTGAAAATTCCAACGGATGCCCGTTGAAAAAAAAAATAAGATGGTTAGGTGCAGAATTTATAATTATGATTTGTTCCAAGGGGCATTCGTTGGAATTTTCAAGGGATATCCGTTGAAAATTCCAACGGATTTCCTTTGGAAATTTAGAAAAATTGCAACGCGCATCCGTTGATAAATTTAAGGATTTTCAACGGTTCACCATGGAATCCATTGGTCAATATTTTCAACGGATAGATCCGTTGGAATCCGTTGGTAAATAGTTCAATGGAAACATCTGTTGAAATCCGTTGGTACAAATTTCAACGGACAGATCCGTTAGAATCCGTTGGTAAATATTTCAACGGACGGATCCGTTGATACATCCGTTGATATTTACATGTTTTTTAGTAGTGAATGAAACGGGGTGGTTGAGTGAATGAGTATGACCATTCTGAAGAGGGAAAAGTATGACTTCTGAGTCAAGTTTTCCACAAATATTTTGGATTGAAACAACGACTACAACATTTTATCTCATTAATAAATCACCTCCAATGGCTATAAATTGTAAGATACTTTAGGAGTGATGGTCAAGAAGGAAGCTAGCCTATTAACTTTAATGAAGCATTAGTTTACAAGGACTTATAGCTGGAACAGTCAGAAGAATAGGAGCAAACTCTTGAAAAGGTAGATCTGACGTAGTTAAAATCTCTAGCAAACTCTAGTATCAGAAATTGATGTGATCTTCAAAGTGAAGATCTTGAGGGGATTCGAAATGAGGAGCCGCTGAATATTGCATATGATCTAGAAAACACAAGGGAGTAGCCAGGGTCGTGCCTGAAGTATTGGAGGCCCCAAGCGGAGATAAAAAAACGGTGCCCCTGCTGCGGATCGAACTCGGGACAAGCGGTATATGACGGCACGCAACAACCACCACACTACGACACATTCTTGTATCTGGTGCCCCTAAAATCGAATATTATTGTGGTGCCCTAGGTCTGTGCTTGGGCTGCTTGGGCCCAAGCACGACCCTGGGAGTAGCAAGAATCTACAAAGGTAAGGAATTTGAATGAATCCAATAAAGAACAAGAATTAGAACAAAGGAATAATATGAAGGATTATCAACTGAGAGCATGGAATAGAAGCGAAGAGAGGTGTGAGCACCATCAAGATATCGAGACGATTAAATGGGTGCTTTTGCTCTTACCATGACAAAAGATTTTGAAGTTGATGAACCTAAGTCTTATATATAGGCTAATAGAAGAAATCATTTAACTCAATGGAAAAAAGCAATGGATGATGAATGCATTCGCTACTGAAAAACCAGACATGGGTGCTAATGAATATACCAAAAATATAATTATATGTTGTAAGTGGATTAATAAATTGAAACCAGGGATTCCAAGGGTGGAAAAACCTTGTTTTAAAGCAAGATTGGTTGTAAAATGATATTCTCAAGTTAAAAAAAAAATGAATTATCATGAAGTATTTTCACATGTGGTAAAATATGTATCAATTAGAAATATATTGTCAATTGTAGTTCATCTAAAATTTGAGCTTAAACAATAGGATGTGAAGACAAAAGCTCTCCATGGTAATTTGGAAGAAAAAATAATCATGTATTCAATAAGAAGGCTTTGCATAAAAAGAGAATGAACACTTAATTTCTTTGCTTACGAAGTCCTTATAGACTTAAGTAACCATCACACCATAGAATCAATAGTTTAATTCTTTTATGTTGAACAAACTTATCAGAGGATCAAGTATGATAGTTGTACTTACTACAAGGAACAGAAGAATGATGTGTCTATCTACTACTCTATGTAGATCACATGTTAATAGTAACAAAACAAATTAAACGGATCAAAGAGTTAAAAAAATTGTTGAGATCAAATTTTCATATGAAGGATTTAGAGAATGTTAAAAATGTCATAGGAATGAATATTTAAAGAGATCAGGAAATATAAAATTTTTTATGTCACAAGGAGAATATATTAGGAAGGTGTTAATAACTTGTGGGATGTCAAATTCTAAGGAGGTTAAAACACCTCTAGGAGCTCATTTTAGATTAACAACATCAGGAAAGGATCATGAGGACAGAAGCTCGACACAATTAGATGAGTTTTTATATTCAAATGTAGGCATTGTGAGTAGGTTCATGAGTCAGCCAAACAAAGAACATTGGACAACTGTAAAATGGATCTTGAGGTATAATTTGTCTTTCTCGGAACAATATACACTACGAGAGGACTAAGCATATTGACGTCATAATGCATTTCATTCGAGACGTGTTGGCAGCATGGAAGGTGAGAGTTGAAAAGATTCATACTTCAAATAATTATGCAATTATATTGACAAAAATATTACCAGATAGTAAATTCAATAATGCATTGAGTTTACCAAACTAACTCAAGATGAATGAACAAAAGTCGGGTTACAAGATCTGACAATCACTGAAAAGGAAGTCTTTCAATCTCTCATATTCAGAAACCACATCTCAAAAAGGTGGAGCATTATTGGGTGTATCGACATGTTCCATGTTTTTGTTATGGCAAGTTTGCTAGTTAATTATTATAATGGTTTGGGTAGTTTCAAATTCTAGTTATGGTTGTTATAAGAATAGCATTTATGTAATATATATATTCTTCGAGTGTTAATATAAATAGGAGAGTATTGTTTTGTTTATGAGCGAAGGAAACAGAATAACGAGGTTTTCTAGGTGAGGGAGAGATATATGTAAACATTATATTGGAGAAGTTTTAATAGTGATTGTCTATGATAGAATTTTATTATGAATAGGGTTCGTTCAAATCGAGTTGCGAACCCTTATCTCATATGTTTTCAAATTCCATTTCTTTTAATGTTTCTGATTTGCGATTCTTATGATTCGATTAATTGAATTCACGATTATTTTTAATAATATATATATATATATATATATTAAATTATCTTATTTAAAAAATACAATTTTTAAAATAAATCTAATCATATCATATGACACATTTCGTAATAGAATTGTTCACATTTGTTTAGAGTGAATGAATTGTCATTTTCTTTCATTTGTACTTTTGAAACAAAACTTATATTGAACACATTTATTGTTGGGTTGCTACGTAGGGTGCGGAAGCGTATTTTAACAACCCATATTCGAGATCTAATCATGTTCAAGATTGGGTTCGAAGGATTTGAACAAAAACACGAGGAACGATTCCGATGTTACCTGTTTTTGACAAATCTGACAACAATATGATGTTAGACTTGAATTGACAAGTCCTCGACGTGTATCCACGCCGAGATCGGTATCTACTGTCAACAGTTGGCGTAGATTTAGTCGGGAATGAAAACTGACCTTTCGTGTTCTTCGTTTCTCTCTAGTGACTAGGATTTCGATCTGACAAAAGAATATATCGTTAGAGAAAACTTGTTTCTCTTACGTATTTATACTACTGAATTTTTTAATAATTACGTTTTGACTCCAAAACTATTTAATATTGCATAACAGACATATAAATTTCATTTATATCTTGAGATAATCTAATATTCATATATTTGAGACAAATATTATCATTCCAAATCTATAGAATTGTGATTTTTATCTCATGTTAAACCTTTTCAAAAATAATTCTAGTGTTAGAATGTAAATGTCACTATGGACCATAGTCCATATATTTGTTAATTATTAAATTAAGTAATCTTTCCCTGTAAATAGACATTTACTTAGTTTGTAAGGATACAATACACATAACAAAAATTCACCCTTTGTTAACTCTTTCCTTTTGCTCTTACCATTCTCTCCCACCATCTTTCCCCACTCACTCTCTCTTCTCACGTGCCTCTCTCCTCTCCTCACTAACTTCCCCTTTATTTACAAGGTAAGATGTATATATATATATATAATACTTTATTATTTATACTTTTATAATATACATACATATTTACTTTAATTAACCTATTACTATATATATACATATTACTCTATCAATATATACATAATACATAATATATATATATGTATATATATTATAATATTATATATATTATTATACAGACGTTATACTAATATTATACATAATATATATGTTTTATATTTTAATATATTTAGATATATATCAAATTAATAATTAATTTTCAACACGTTATCATCATGAGCGTTCTAATTAGTTAAAAAAATATTATACGTTACATGTATTATTTTTAATTTCAATTTTTTACGATCTCGATTTCCAATCGATTTAGGTTTCGATTTGGATTTGATTTTCAAGTAAAAAAATATTATATATAAGACCACGTGGAATATATATCCCGGTCATAATATATATTATACTATATGATTCTGCGGGTTCAACCACCAATCAATAGCATTAATAGTTTATGAATATTTATCTCTTATTTATTCTTGTTATAAGGATGGCTATGCCATCATTTTTTTACGTCATATTTTATTTTGTTAATTATTATATTTATGTGGAGGATGAAACCCCATAATTTATTTATCTTATTGTTGTTACACGGATGGCCGAGCCACCAATTTTTGGTTATATTTTATTTTTGTTAATTATTTTATTTATTTATATGGAGGATGAAAAAAAATTCACCCCATAACTTATATTTGTTTCTTTTTTTTTCTCTTCAATGATAACAGATCTTCATGTCGAACTTTATGAATCTCAAAATCACAGCACTAGATGCCTCTAGAAAAACTATATGACATGGGCATTCGATTTTAAAATGCATCTAAAAGGCAAAAAGCTTATTGCCACGATCGATAAAGATAATAATTCCTCAGAAGAGCAAAAGGCAAAAGCCATAGTATTTTTACGTCATCATATTGCCAATGGATTAAAAAATGAGTATCAAACAAACGAAGATCCTGCAGATCTGTGGGAATCTCTTAAAGATCGATTTGATCACCAAAAATATGTGATACTCCCAAAGGCAAAGAATGATTGATTGAATCTAAGATTCTAGGATTATAAATCCGTCGATGAATATCATTCTGCAATGTTCGAAATAATCTCCAGGATAGAATTATGTGGAGAAAAGATAAGTGATTATGATAAGCTGGAAAAAACTTTATTAATATTCCACGCTGATAATGTAATTTTACAACAACAATATCGCGCGAAGGATTTTAAGACCTATCGTGAATTGTTACAGCTTCTCCTCGTTGCAGAACAACAGAACGAGCTATTAATGAAAAATCATCATGCTCGTCCCTCTGGTTCTGCACCATTTTATGAAACAAATGCAACTTCATCAAATTAAAACCATTGGCATGGCCGTGGGCGTGGATATATACGTGGTCGTGGTCGAGGCCGTGGACGTGGTCGCGGTCGTGGAAATGGATATGGTAGAGGAAGAGGTCGGAGTAATCCACCAAATAATTTCCGTCATGGAGAAAATAAAAGGAAAGATAATAGAGTGAATGAAAATGAAAACGTGACTAAAAGGCAAAAAGATACAATATGTCATCGATGTGGTATGAATGGAAATTGGTCCCAAGTGTGCCGAACACCAAGATATTTTGTTGATTTATACCAGAAGTCACTGACAGATAAAGGCAAAAATATTCAAACGAATTTTGTCTCAGATGATCTCGATGATCTCCTGGATAACAACAAGGTTGGAATGCACCTTGACATTGAAGACTTTATGTATCAACCTGATAACAAAGATGAGAAAAGAAAATGAGATTTCGACATGAATTTCTTTGTTATCATTATCTCATTTTAAGACTTAGTTTGTTATTTTCGAATGTATTTTTCCTTTCGCTATTTAGTTTTTTAAAAGTTTTTTTAGATTATCTTTTGTTGTAATATTTTGTTACATTGTTATATTATATGCAAATTTTGCTTCATATTTTCAGGTTCATCTATATCTTTATCGGATCAAAGTAATACAAAATATGTCACGATCAAACATCAATGATGGAGACATATGTCTAGCCGATTGTGCTACGACACATACAATATTGAAAGATAGAAAATATTTTTCCAAGTTGAGAATACATGAATCCAGGAAACATATGCCATATTTAACCCAAGATATGAAGACATGTTTAAGATTTGGTATGATCGATTGGGTCACCCTGGTTCAATAATGATGCGAAAAATTATTCAAAATTCCAATGGTCTTCCATTAAAACATGAGAAGATATTTCAATCTCATGAAATCGCATGTAGTGCTTGTTCTCAAGGAAAATTAATAATAAGACCATCATCTGTCAAAGTTGGACATGAATCACCATCGTTTTTAGAACGATTATATGGGGATATATGTGGACCTATACATCCACCAAGTGGACCATTTCGATACTTTATGGTATTGATCGATGCTTCTAGCAGATGGTCACACTTTGCTTATTATCAACTCGTAATGTTGCATTTGCGAGGTTTATTGCTCAAATAACAAAATTACGAGCTCAATTCCCGATCACCCTATTAAGAAGGTGAGGCTTGATAACGCTGGTGAATTCGCTTCTCAAGCTTTCAGTGACTATTGTGCATCAATTGGTATTGAGATTGAACATCCCGTACCACATGTTCATACACAAAATGGTATGGCAGAGTCATTGATTAAACGTCTCCAACTTATTGCTCGACCATTGCTAATGAAAACGAAACTTCCAGTTTTTGCTTGGGGGCATGCCATTTTACATGTTGTTGCACTAATTCAAATAAGGCCAAGTTCTTATCATAAATATTCTCCATTGCAATTATCAAATGGCCAAGAACCAAATATATCTCATCTATGAGTATTTGGTTGTGCTGTATATGTTCCAATTGCTCCACCGCAACGAACAAAAATGGGCCCACAACGCAGATTGTGAATTTATGTTGGATATAATTCACCATCTATCATTAGATCTCTTGAACCAGAAATGGGTGATGTGTTCACAGCTCGTTTTGCTGATTGTCATTTTAATGAGAATGAATTCCCACCGTTAGGAGGAGGAATAAAACAAGCCTCACGAGAGTTAACATGGAAAACACAATCATTGTTATATCTTGATCCTCCTACAAAACAATGTAATATGGAAGTACAAAAGATAATACATTTGCAAAATATTGCGAATAGACTTCCAGATGGGTTCAATGATACAACTCGGGTTACAAAATCATATATACCAGCTGCAAATGCATATGCTCGTATAGAAATACCAAAAGGGCATACGAGTGAAAGAATTTCAAATGAGTCTACAACACGCTTAATGCGTAAACGACCACTTGGTTCTAAAGATAAAAATCCTCGAAAGAGAAAGAAGTTTGATAGTAATGATGATTCTCAAATCAGAGAGAACATTCAAAAAGAAACAAATGAGGAAGATGATCTTCAAAATGAAAATCATGAATATACAGAGGACAATGAAATTTCCATCAATTATATCTATGATGAAAAGATTATAAGAAGAGATGAAATAAATGACAATGATGGAATATCTCTTTCTCTGTATCCAAAGAAATTGAAAATGATAGTGAAGATCTAGAACCAATGTCAGTGTTAGAATGATTGGATCAAATGGAAAGAAGCTATGCAAATAGAATTAGACTCATTAAATAAAAGAAAAGTATTTGGACCCATCGTTCAAACTCCAAATAGTGTCAAACCAGTTGGATGCAAATGGGTTTTTGTACGAAAAAGAAATGAAAATAATGAGGTCACGAGATATAAGGCACACCTTATCGCACAAGGGTTTTCCTAGAGACCTGGAATTGATTATGAGGAAACATATTCCCCTGTTATGGATGCAATCACATTTAGATATTTGATGAGTTTAACAGCATCCAACAACTTAGATATGTACCTTATGGATGTGGTTGCGGCATATCTATATGGATCTTTGGATAATGATATATACATGAAAATCCCTGAAGGATTAAGAATGCCGAAAACATCAAACTCAAAACCTAAAGAAATGTGTGCAATCAAATTGCAACGATCTTTATATGGATTGAAACAATCTGAACGTATGTGGTATAA
>CM071867.1:2563000-2580672 GCA_036759665.1 Gynandropsis gynandra
ATAGCTCATCCCCTACACGTCGTCATTGGACAGGGATTAAACATATCTTTCGATATTTACAAGGAACGATTGATTTAGGATTATTTTATCCTAGAGATTCCAAACGTGAGTTAATCGGTTTTGCAGATGCAGGTTACTCATCAGACCCTCATAAAGCTAGATCACAAACATTATATGTTTTCACAATTGGAGGGACAGCGATATCATGGCGTTCACAGAAACAAACACTAGTTGCAACATCTTCAAATCATGCTGAAGTCATAACACTTCATGAAGTGAGTAGAGAATGTGTGTGGCTCAGAGCTTTAACTCGACACATACAAGAGACATGCAGATTATCAACTAATAATCAACCCAACAATACTATATGAAGATAATGTCGCTTGCGTTGCTCAAACAAAGGAAGGATATATCAAAAGTGACAGAACAAAGCATATACCTCCAAAATTTTTCACGTATACACAAGAGCTTGAAAAGAAGAAAGAAGTTGATGTTCAATACATGCGCAAATGTAGCCGATTTATTCACAAAAGCACTCCCTACTTCAACATTGAGAAAACACACTCGAAATATCGGAATGTGTCACCTCTGAAGCTTATGATTAAACAAAGGGTTGACAAATCGAGGAGAAGTTTTTTTATGGTTGTACTCTTTTTCCCTCATCATGTTATCCCAAAGGATTTTTCCATGATAAAGTTTTTAACGAGACAGTCAATAGACATTTAAAAAGGAATGTTAGAATATAAATGTCAGTATGGATCATAATCCATATATTTGTTAACTATTAAATTAAGTAATCTTTGCTTATAAATAGACATTTCCTTAGTTTGTAAAGATACAATATACATAACAAAAATTCACCCACTCATTCCCTCTCTCCTATTACTCTTACCATTTTCTCCCACCTCTTTCACCACTCACTCCCTCTTCTCAGGTGTCTCTCTCCTCTCCTCGTTAACTTCCCTTTATTTACAAAATAAGATGTTATATAGTACTTTATTATTTATAGTTTATAATATACATACATATTTACTTTAGAAAAACTGTCGAACTTCCATTTTTTCACGTTCGAACGTTAAGGGCAAATTTGTCTTTTCTTCACTTTTTATTTTTCGGATTTAATAATTATTTTGGGGAAGTGTATTTTTGAAGTGATTTAGCCCTATGAGGGTATTTCTGATATTCCGCCCTCACGGCAAATATATATATATATATAATACTTTATTATTTATACTTTATAATATACATAAATATTTACCTTAATTAACCTATTACTATATATATACATATTACTCTATCAATATATACATAATACATAATATATACATTGTATATATAAGTTTATAATATACATACATATTTACTTTAAATTAACCTATTACTATATATATACATATTACTCTATCAATATATACATAATACATAATATATACATATGTATATATATTATAATATTATATATATATATTTATTATATATATACGTTATACCAGTATTATACATAATATATATATTTTATATTTTAATATATTTAGAGATATATCAAATTAATAATTAATTTTCAACATCTAGAAATATATTGCAATTTTCAAAGCTCAATAGAGAAAAGATAGGATGAAGATGATACATTCTTTCAAATTTATATGAACAAATTCAACTTTTTTAAACTTTCGGTTATTTAATTATATTTTTAAATATTAATTCAATTTATCTATTTATTTCTATAACATTTAACGTTAATTCTATTAACGTTCAAAATTTTATTATTCTCTCAGTCAAAAGATCATTAGATTATATTATCCAGTAAATCAAATAAACTATAAATATCTATATTGATATTCAATCAATATTTATTTACCCAATTTCATTTATTTTTATTTTGCCTCGTTTAGCTTATTCGAGTTCGAGTGACGTGGCCACCATTGGCCTAAGAGCCCAAACAAAAAGCCCATATTGCACGTGCCTAACACGTGACGCTTTTACTCGCCTCTTAACCGCCGTAAGACATAAAAATGGAAAGAAACACACAGAAAAAAGGAAAGTAAAAAAAGGAAAAGATAAATAAAAAAAAAAAGAAAGGAAAAATCCTCGCTTTATATTTCCTCTCCGGCACGAAAACTGGTCATTCTTGAAGATCTTCTTTTATTTCGCAATTTCTCCATCTCCAATCGGAATCCGAAGGAAATCAAAATGGCGAGAGATATTGAAGATGAGATCAGAGATGAGAAGAACCCTCGTCCTCTTGATGAAGACGACATCGCTCTCCTCAAGACTTATGTATGACTTTAGAACCCTAGCTTTGTTTCAGCGTGACTTTTTGGATTTCGGTTTCGTGTTCTTCTGGAAATCCCAGATTCTACTTGCGTTTTCTGCTATTGGGTCTGTTTATTCCATTTGCTTTGTGTTCCAAGTTGCTAGCTTTAGTTTGGCGGACTGTCGGGAGAGGCATTTGTCTGGTTTTTCCTCATTGATGTCTGCTATTTGTTCTTCGTGCAAGATTTATCCTTTTTTCGTTGTGCTCATAGACACAATTGTTAACCTGAGTAGTGTCATCATTTGTCTGTAGTCATAGATTTAGATTCAGTTTAGCTCGGATTCAGATTGTATCTTGTTCCTTCTAATCGGTAGCAAATTGAGCTCAAATTCAGTTTTCACTTGGTGTTCAGATCAATTTAAATGGAAATTTTTTTATTTATTTTGTTTTCTTATGATCCTAATTAGTTTAATTTTTCTGTATTCAGTTATCTCCCGTAACCCTTTGACGTTTCATTGATATCCCATTCTTTATTTTATTGGATGTTTATGTAATCATATGGGAATTTTGTAGTTATTGGGTAATACTTTCCATGTATTAATAATGTTTTTCATTGAATTTGCAGGGTTTAGGGCCTTACTCTGCACCCATAAAGAGTGCTGAGAAAGAAATTAAGGAGCTTGCCAAGAAGATAAATGATCTTTGTGGTATGTGTTCTTATTGCAATGGTGGCATATGCTTGGGATTTCTCTATGATTTCTTCTTCTGCTGCTACTACATGACTGAACTGTTCTTGGTTGTTCATAGAAAATTATTGAAATTTAATGAGCTTTTTTCCATTTAAATGCAGGCATCAAGGAATCTGACACGGGTTTAGCTCCTCCGAGTCAATGGGATCTCGTTTCAGATAAGCAGATGATGCAAGAGGAGCAACCCCTTCAGGTATTCCTTATTTCTAAATAAGATCTCTTGAAATGCTTAACTTATAAGGGCTTTAAAGTAAGCTTTTTTCATAACATAGGTTGCAAGATGCACAAAGATAATAAGTCCAAACACCGAAGATGCCAAGTATGTGATAAATGTCAAGCAAATTGCAAAGGTACGTTTAAATAGAAATACCATAATCAAATGCATTATTTTGATTACTAAATTATTTATTGTTTTGTCTTTAATTGCAGTTTGTTGTGGGTCTTGGTGATAAAGTTTCTCCTACTGATATCGAAGAAGGCATGCGTGTTGGGTATGTAGCTGTTTATGAGGGCTTTACAGCTTCTTTTTTTTTATTTTTTTTAAATTCTTGCTCATTGTAATGTTTTATTTGCAGAGTTGATCGGAATAAGTATCAGATTCAGATACCTTTGCCTCCAAAGATTGATCCGAGTGTGACCATGATGACTGTTGAAGAGAAACCTGATGTGACTTACAATGATGTTGGTGGATGCAAAGAGCAGATCGAGAAGATGCGAGAAGTATGTTTGATCTGTGACTCTTACTTATACGGTTTCTATGAACAAATAGTGATATGACTTTTTTAATCTTC
Source organism: Gynandropsis gynandra (assembly GCA_036759665.1). Classification (NCBI taxonomy): domain Eukaryota; kingdom Viridiplantae; phylum Streptophyta; class Magnoliopsida; order Brassicales; family Cleomaceae; genus Gynandropsis; species Gynandropsis gynandra. Next base: position 2,566,795 of record CM071867.1, read on the forward strand.
TGTTTGCTTTAGGTCGTTGAACTGCCAATGCTTCATCCCGAGAAATTTGTGAAGCTTGGAATAGACCCTCCAAAAGGTGTTCTTTGTTACGGTCCTCCTGGAACGGGTAAAACTTTACTGGCTAGAGCTGTAGCGAATAGAACCGATGCTTGTTTCATTAGGGTTATAGGCAGTGAGCTTGTTCAGAAGTATGTCGGTGAAGGAGCTAGGATGGTTCGAGAATTGTTTCAGGTAATGCCCGCATATTCCTTTTTGCCGTCTTAGCCCGACATTTAGCTCGCCTTTTTCGTTCTGATTTGCGTGTTATGTACTTCCAGATGGCACGTTCGAAAAAAGCATGTATTGTGTTCTTCGATGAAGTTGATGCCATTGGCGGTGCAAGATTTGATGATGGAGTAGGCGGTGATAACGAAGTTCAACGTACAATGCTTGAAATTGTGAATCAACTTGATGGGTTTGATGCCCGCGGAAACATTAAGGTTCTTATGGCAACAAACAGGTAAGTCCATATCATCTTCGTCCTCGTGTATAATATATATTACTCAATCCAATGCTTATGATATTTCTGTCTATAGGCCTGACACTCTCGACCCTGCCCTCTTACGTCCTGGACGTCTTGATCGTAAAGTAGAATTCGGCCTTCCTGATCTCGAAAGTAGAACTCAGATCTTCAAGATTCATACGCGAACCATGAACTGTGAAAGAGATATCCGTTTTGAACTTCTCGCTCGGCTTTGTCCAAACTCAACTGGTATGATTTTACGCTCAAAAGAATACGAATCGGTTCTTCTTTCTCGGGTATCCTTAGAATGACATCGGTTTCGTTGTTGTAGGAGCGGATATAAGGAGTGTATGTACAGAAGCCGGAATGTATGCGATTAGGGCAAGGAGAAAGACAGTGACGGAGAAAGATTTTCTGGACGCAGTGAACAAAGTGATTAAGGGTTATCAGAAGTTCAGTGCAACTCCAAAGTATATGGTCTACAATTAAACTCAACTTCTACTCCAAAAAAATGTTTTTTTTTTTGTATGAACCAATCTCTCTGCGTTGGAACTCTCTTCTTCTGCCTCATTTATTTTGTTGTCTGAAAATATTAGTCTGATAATTATAAATCTTCCATTTTCAGACTAGAGAAAGTTCAGTTCTTTAAAGAAAGTTCAGCTCTTTTGACATTATTATTTCGAAGTTTATATAATTTATTAACAATGACGAACCAAACAGGAAAAAAATGAAAAAATAAGATGGGAAAACCAAGTTGTTCATGTCGGAATCTAAGAAAGCTAAAAATGGAAACAAATATTACAAGAAATCATGGGATTGTACAATGACTGTAACAGTAGGTGTTCTTCTCAGTTTTTCACCAAACAAAAACTGTCTCTTGTCCCTGTGACTCTGTTCAACTCATATCCGAGCATAGTATTGTTTTTCCGGCGCGGAATTTACATGTAATCGTTCGCATCAGCACTACCGGAGCGTTGGGATTGATCGATTCCGATAGTTCTTTTACTCATATTTGCCCTTTGTACCAATACCACAAGTGCTTGAACCACTTCGGACATTGGTGGTCTGAATTCTGGCTCAGGCTGTCAACAAAAAATATACATTCAGAATTTTTGGATTTTGATTTTGAGAGCATTCTGTATGAATTTAGTTTAAAAGCTTAAATGCATTTACCTGAACACAAAGAGCGATCACGTCTGCAAAACGTGAAAGAGACTTAACCGGGTACAGCCCTTTGAGTGCTGGATCAACCATTTTGCCCAAAGCATCAATGTCATGAAGCTGTGGTGTTGCCCATCTGACCAATGACTGCTCAGACCGAGGCCTCGTGCTGTAAGATAACGACCATGTTTTACAAATCGTTACCAGCCGACCATCCAATGTGTTCGTAGAAGTTAACACAAGATTTGCAATGATCGTAATAGCACGTTTGTTGCTTAGCTTATCAAATATATGTTTGATCCTTAAACTTAATATTAACGGATATAATCCGTGTGACTCAATATGATCGGGTAGAGCCAAGGCGTCCGAGATCAAACGGATTATTCTGATGATACTGGATATTATCTGATATCTTATTGAATATCTCGTAGAATATCATCAAAAAAATCCGTGTGATCTCAGAAAATATTCTCGTATCAATCACACGGATTATATCCATTAATACGTAAACATCACAACCAGATATCCAACATTGAAAGAACCAAACTCTAATACCACTATATTAAATATGTAATTGGATCTGACTAAGATCAAAAGTTATAGAATTGATCAATACGATACTATATATATAAATTCATGATTAATATTCTAATCGATTTAGAACAACACAACATAACATAACTATTTTTAGCCATCTCTGTGCACGTTCCATATCTATTCTCAAAATCAGACAATACCCTCGTGAAATCCGATTGATATTCTTAATCTTCAAGACTATACGTAAACGTCTTTCGGATTTAAATACAAAATATGGTGATGAAGTACCTGTCGAATGGTTTCCTCCCGGTTAAAAGTTCAAGCATCACGACTCCGAAACTGTAAACATCACTTTTCATGGAATATTGAGCAGACATTGAAACTTCGGGTGCACTGTAACCTGATCCTTCATTATTCTGATTCAGGAGCTGTACATATGAACACAAGTGATTACAAAAATTGCAGGAAAAGGGATGGAGAAATTAGAGAAAGAGTGATGTATAAGCGAAACCTCGTCAGCAGTGGGGAGAAAGCTTGAAAGACCCGAGTCAGAGAGGTGAGGATTCAACTCCGAGTCGAGTAAAATATTAGCTGATTTTATATTCTTGTGGACAATAGACGGTGAGCAAACTTCATGCATATATCTGCAAGAACAATACTTTCCAATTATTCTTTCTTGTAAGTATGGTAAAAGAAATTCTTTTTTTGTTTTTCTATATAAAATCGGTATCACAATAAAAAGTTTCGGACTTACTCTAATGCTCGTGCAGTACCAAGGGCAATCTTAACGCGTGAGTTCCATATTAATGGTTTGCTTTCTTCTTCTTCTGATAGATGCAAAAAGTCATGCAATGAGCCGTTCGTATGGAACTCGTATACGAGCAGATGTTGCCCGTGTTCAGCGCAGTATCCGACAAGCTTTGTTACATTCGGATTATCCAACCGAGAAATTTTCGATACTATTTCCGTAAAATCATCAGCAAGGTCACCGGGAAGAACTGATGAATCTATTTTCTTCACGGCAAATACCTAAAAAGAAATGTTTTTGTCAGCACCCATTTTTGTAGCAAAGAGCTCGGATCATATCAATACCTTTCCGTCGTCAAATTGAGCTCGATATACACGCCCAAACGTCCCTTCTCCAAGGAGATTGTCTAAGCTGAAACTTCCGGTGGCCATTTGAAGATCTGCAACTGAATAAGCTTTCACATTTGAAGGAACCACAACAGTTTTCTTCACAACAACGGGTTTTCGTGTGGAATCATCATCATCGAATGATTTGTGTCTGTCAGCTGGGGGAGGACGAAGATTAATTGACAATGCGGTATCCAGTTTCTTTGCTTCAACTGATGAGGAACTATGTATGGACTTATTATCTGCACCATGATTAGAACCATAAGAACAAGTGAAATGAATGTAATTACACGTCTGTATGCGTGCATACGTATAACTTTTCCGTGTACCTTGAAATTCATTTGATGCGCGAGTGAACGGTTGGTTATCAGTCTTCTCGATATCTGTGGATGCCCGTTTTGATTTTTTTTTCTTGAACAGAATGAAAGCCACCAACATGGCTCCAACGACTAACAATGAGATAGTAATACCGGCTATCCCACCAGCTCCTAGTCCAGATTTCTTAGAGTCTCCATTACTCGAACCGCCATTTGTCCGGTGTTCATTGCCTTCAGATTTAGAGGGCGGGGACCTACGGATCGGAGGTGTACCGGGAGGTGGAGGAGGAGCAGGTCCTGTGTTAAATGAATTGCCATCTGTCCTGAAAACATTGTAAAAACATATTAGGATCCCACATCAGCTATGTATGGAAATAGTTGGTGCATTAAAGGTCATGGTCCTCCTTCCTCCAATAAGCTGGCTTTGGGGATTGGTTTGGGCTTAGTATGGGATAGGTTCTTATCAATTGGTATCAGAGTAGTTCGATCCAGTGGGTATGCAGCTCACGGTGTCTAGAGGGGGCGACCTGGTAGGGCCCAGAGTGGAGCATGGGACTGGAAGGGGCGACCTGGGGGGCCAGAGTGGGCTAATCGGAGTGGGCCCTCAGCGCTGTGGATGTCGCTACTCTAAGGGGCGGTATTGTTAGGATCCCACATCGGCTATGTATGGGAATAGTTGGTGCCTTATAAGGACATGGTCCTTCGTCCTCTAATAAGCTAGCGTTTGGTGGTTTGGGCCCATGGGCTTTGGGATTGGTTTGGGCTTAATATGGGATAGGTTCCTATCAGTTGGTATCAGAATAGTTCGATCCAGCGGGTATGCAGCTCATCGGCTATGTATAAAAAGGTTTTTCCTTTTACGAAAAGGAAAAAAATAGTCGAGCCATTTTTGCATTGAAATACTTACTGCAAGTTGATGCCCTTCAACGAAGCTGGGATCCAACCAGTGAATTTATTGTTTGCAATATTCCTGAGATGAATTGAGGAAGAACAACATTAATGAATGTAAGAAAAAACCCGGCTATAGCCAAGTGTTGACAGATTCACTTGTTACCCACAAATTTTCAAGAGGAAGACCCGCTAGGACATCGATTGTACCCGTGAATTGATTGTTCTGAAGATATCTGTGAATTAATAAACGGCGTGAGTACAACATCGACCACACAAAGAGTTCTGCAATGTTTAAAACTACCTCGAATGCTTACATTGATTTTATACTCGTAAGAGAGGTAAAGCTATTCGGTAAAGAACCCGAGAAAGAATTGGAAGACAGATCCCTGATACAAGCATTTGATTTTGTTAAAAAAAGTTTCCATTTTTCCTTTAAACGGAGGAACTACCGAAGCATAACTAATAAAAAAAGATCTTACAGGACATTAAGAGATGTGAGCTTCGTGAAATCAACGGTCAATTGCCCCTTAAACTGGTTATGAGCAAGATTCCTAGTGTTCGAAAGGACAAATCATATGAGATACTAAAGTAACAGTGCTGTTACGGATTTGAATGACCATTGAACTGAACTCAACACTTACAGATATTTAAGTGATGTCATCATAGAGATTGAATACTGAGCACTCCCCGTGAATTGGTTATTAGCGAGATTCCTTTAAGGCAAAAGATTAAAAAGATTTAGGATATATAAGAAGAAAAAAACTTGTAAAAACGCGGACTTTGAGTATGGTAACGTTACATTCGCTGTACATTTGGCGGAAGCTGATATGGTAAATCACTTCCGAGTTGATTATTGCTAAGATCACTGCAGGTTTCACCGATCATCAAACATTAATACATAATAAAACTAAACACATTATGAATCCAAGCAACTTATAAATGATCTTACAATTCGGTAACAGCAGTCAATTTATCAAGCATGTATCCAAGAGTTCCAGAAAGCCCAAGATTTGATATCTTTCTGTAAGAAAAGTAGACAATGTATGTTATTATTCGAGCAAATTCGGATAAAATTCAAGATTGAAACTAGAAGTGGAATCATAAGTATTACACTTCTGTAACGCGTGAATGAGAACATGTAATGCCTTTCCAATTTTCCCCACATGGATCACCACCTGATGACTTCCATTGTGATAGCTGTGATGGATAATTCATACTGCTATACATTGTGTTTAAAGCCGACGCTGCACATTGAATTTTAACCTATGAGGGTATAATCCAATCACATAAAGAATCCAAATTGATGGAAGTAATCGTTGGTTCCAAGGACAAGGAAATAGATTCTGGTTTCATGTCTATGGAATTTGACTTAAAAACTTATGATCCAGCTGTCGGTGGCTAATACTTTGAAAAGCCTTAGATAACTATCGGAGATCATATGAATCTATGACCAGAAAAGATCCATCAGTTAGAGATCATTACAACTTAGTGAACTGGAAAAAAGGTTGTAAGAACACTTTCCCATTGTCAATCACACTGGAAAATTTTCAGTTTAATAGAGAGATATTAGATAATATGTATGAGATTAGATTTGCCTGGATCTTTCCTAAAAGTGGAAAACCCAGAGAGAGAAATGTACATAGCGCAAAACAAGATAGCAGATTTAGCCGAAAATCCAAACAGATTTGAGATTTAGAGAAACCCATTAACTGGAAACAAGCCTATTTGCACAAAAGAAGAGATTTTTCTGATGAAAAAAGTGTAAAGTCTGAAACTTTGGCTTGGTGATGAAGAGTAAAAAGTATGAGCAGAGGCTAAACTTGGAGAAGATAATAACATGAACCCAACAATAAAATTAGAAAAAAAAAAGAAAAAAATGAAGGATTCAACATGAACAAATCCAGAGTTCTGAGGAAGAAGAGATTTTCAGACAAGAAAAAACTCACTGTCTGATGCATCTGTGGCTCCATGGATAAACCCTGGCTCCAATCCCACAATGCAGAGTGTCATCAGAGACACTGCTACCACCCAATTCTCCGTCATCTTCTTCTCCCTCTCTCTCTCTCTCTCTCCCTCTCTCTCTCTCTCAAACCAGATGGGTCTGAAAACCAGATGCCAAAAACTGGTTTTTTGGACAAAATTTTTATTTTTGGTCTGAAATTTCTTTGTAAATTATTTATATGATAAATTTTTCTTAGCTAAATTGTATACTCCATTACACTAATTTACCAAGTAAAGCTGGCATGCACGATTTGCAAGAAGAATCCAAAGCCACAGAAATAGGCTTCAGGCTTAGCCAGTTTCTTCTATTGAAATTTTCCCTTTATTTCTTAATTGATTTCCTTATTTTTTTTTTATCCATTTTAATACTAACTACTAAATTATTTTCTTTTTTACTCTCCATAAATCGAATTCTTTTTTGTTGGTGAATCATGGTTATGCTCTGACACAGCATACTGTCTTTTTATGCATTTTTTTATACCAAAAAAACAAATTGAAAGAATTATACCAAAAAAGTACCCAAAAAAACAAATTGAAAGAATAATACTAAAATAACAAAAATCAAATACATTGAATGAAAAATACAAAAAATAAATAACTGGGGTTTCAATAAGGTCTACGCGCTTTTGGAGGTTGCATATTCTTTTGTATTTGTCTCATTTTATATTTCAAATTTATTTTTTGCTTCTTTTTTAACAGAAATTCTCTCTTTTTTCAAAGTTAATTATTTTATGTGTTAATCAGTCTGCTAAAGTTGTAGCTTTCAAACAGTAGAGATCACTTTGAAGAATGGCTATGATTGGGTCTATGCATCACCCATCATTGCTTTGAAGAATTAGTCACTTTTGTTTCACATTTTGGTGAAAATGTAATATAAATTAAAAAAAAGGTAATTTCTTTGAATATAAAACCTTTTGTTGATTATTGTAAAACTAGTAATCTCGATATAAATAATTTGAATATGTTTAATTTAAAGTATTAATCTTGATGATTAATAGTTATCAAAAAACAGAAACCATGAGATGAAATTCTAGTAACTATGTAAACTTAATATTTTTTTATGTAGTTTTCAAATTGATTTAATTTTCGTATAAGACAGATTAATCGCATAATTAATTGCAAACATTATAAGATAGAAAAAGATAGTAACTTTGTATTATCCACAAAAGTTACATGCATAATTTTAGATTATCAGATTATGATTAATTAAATTAAATTTTAATATTTTTTTGTAAAAAACGTGTTGATTGGTAACTATACGTGGGTTGCAACTAATCCTTTGGACAAATACCTTTGTTTGAACTTTGAATATGTCTTCACCTATGTAATATTGTATTTTTTAATATATTTATTAGTTGTCTTGCCTACTTTTTTGTGTTTGGTAATAATAATTTCGAATATTTGACCAATTTATATATATATATATAAATATTTGTAACGTTATTTGTAATATATAAGGCTGAGCAAAATATTCGAAATATTCGTATATGATTCGTATTCGAATAAAAAATTCAAATATACGCATATACAAATACAAATATTAGAAATCAGATATTTGACAAATACAAATACAAATAATAGACTCAATTATCCGAACTATTCGTATCCGTAAATATTAAATAGAAAATTTAGTTAATATATAGATACATATATAACAAAATTGATTTTAATGATGGTATTGGAAATAAAAACATTGTTAATCTTATTTAAACATTTATTATACAATTATATTATTTATAGCCAAATATGTTTATAATGGGAGGACTAAAATATCACATACTTTAAAATAACTAATATTGTTGAATATTTAATTTATACTCAAGATGGATTCTAATCCAAATGAGTTGGATAATATTATAGAGACATTACAATATATGAAAAATACATAACTCACTGAATCTAGGATTATTGTGTGAATAGTCTAAATGATTCACACAAGGTAGTATATGGATTCAAGACGGGTGTTGTATATAGAAAAAGTGTTTGAGTCGTACATTTCAAGTATACTCATAGAAAAACCGAGTTATACCTGATGATCGTTTGAAGTATGAATAAATAGTAGTTTTGCTTGTGGTGTTGTGAGAACATCGCGAAAAATTATTGTGTGTCAACTCTCTAAACTTACAATGGGTATCAAAGCTTACAACGGATCAGATTAGTTAACCATACATATGTCAGAGATCACAAAGAAAAGATGGACACAACATGAGAAATCTATTCGTATTGCAAACCGATAATGCTAAATGCATCCAATTATGGATATTAGAAAGTTAAAATGAAGGCCAACATTTGTGGAACTGATAAAGACATATGGGAGCTATCAAGTATGGCTAAAATCATCTAATGGTGGTTGATGAAAATGAAAATAAGAATAAGAAGTCACTCGAACAATGGACATCAACTGAAAAGAGACTCTCCCCTTACAATGCAAAAGAATTGGCTATCGTATTTGTTTTAATTGATATGGATGAATACAAACAAATACAAGGATATGAATTTGCTAAAGAGACTTCGGAAATGCACAAGACAATACATGAAGGTACTCCAATTGTGAAAAGAATAAGACTAGACATTCTTGAGCACAAATTTGAGAAGCTTGAAACAAGAGAACACGAGAATGCAAAGGAGTTTAGTGGAAAAATCAAAGTGCTCGCAAATAAAGCACATGTTCTTGGACAATCATATGAAGATAAGGAACTTATCAAGAAACTCTTTTGTTGTCTTCTTCAAATATTCTTTGCTCAAAACGTTGTAATGAACATGGCTTTCAACACTAATACAACAAGTTTCAAAATTATTGTAGAAATTTTTTTAGTATATGAGATGTAACTACAATTGGAATAGGATCCACCAACACAAGTTGTTCGAAAAGTATATAAAATCGAAGAAGTAGCGAAGGATATGTCTCTCTTAGCGAAAAAATTTAACAAGTTTCTAAAGAAACTCGAGGTGTATCTAAAGTCTTCTAAGGCGTTTATAGAAAAAGAAGGAAAATCACGAATACAATATCATGCATGCAAAAGATATGTGCATATGAAAAATGAGTGTCCCAATGTTTAAAAATTTCCTTATTGAAGACTTTGAGTGCATTAAAATATTTCAACTCTCAAGAATTTAGGTACAAGAAATTGAATATGGATACAATAAAATAACATCTGGAAAATCATTCCCATTCAATAAGAAAGAGAGATAGATTCTGAAGAGGAAAGTAATGTTGAATAGATATATAACATTTATAGGAATCATTGAGTCCAATGCCGAAGGAGGAAATTCAAAAGAACAATCTCACCATATAAGAGATATATGGAAATTATGTCAAGATGAGTAAACTCAACATTAAGATTCTCAAAGAAATTGAAGTAATATGTTCTCAATTATAAATTACTTGTGAAAATCTCAAAGAGAAGAAAGAAGAAATATCGCTAGCTAAATCCAACTTGAAGAAATAATTAAAAAAATGAAGATGCTTACTAGCGGAACAAAAAATTAGACTATTTCCTCACGATAAAAAAGAAAGTATTAAATAATTTTGGCCTTGGTTACGAAGGTAAAGAATCAAGCACACATGGAAAATTTGTCTCGGATGGAACCTTCACTAATGAAAGCATATCTCATACTCCACATAATACACCTTAAATGAAGTCGACTTGAAATAGTTTAATCCGTAAAGACAATAAAGAATTTGGTATTCAGTGGAACAAGTGACATATCCAGTCCACATGCTACTAATTCAAGAGACGAGGAACGCGAGAAAACTATTCCTTTTGGATATCACAAAGAACTCATGGTGAGTATAGGTATTAGTCATCAAAAAAGAATTGGAAAGAAAATCATTATTGGACATCTCCACAATTTTGAGGTAAATATTCTTCTTGGCAATCTCATAATTTTAAGCAATTTTCAGTTAAAATATTTCAATGTTGCACTCAACTTTATTCAAGATAAACAAGATTCATTATGTTATTTTGATAGTGGTTGTTCAAAACACATGACAAAAATATTTAGTGTACTTTCAAATTTCAAATTAAATGTCAAAGGAGGATATATGAATTTTGGAGATGGACGCAAGGATACAAGAAAAATGTGATGTTAAAATAATTGGACTATGTGAGTTGACTAACGTATATTTTGTGTAGAGATTTTGACCAAATCTAATAAGCACTAGTCAATAATGTAGCCAATGATTGAATGTTTAATTTTCACATGAAAAATGTGTAGTGAGTAATGTAAATGGAGAGAACAACAACGGTTGGGACAAGTTCAAATTGGAAGAAGAAGAGAATATTGCACTAGAGTAAGTTATATACAACTCATTTGAATAAACCAAAGTTCTCATATTATGGTACGAATTTTAAAATTTTTATAACTCACTGTGATCCAGTACAACCTTTTAGAGCTACGCATATTCAAATTCATCATCATTTCCTTAGACAACAAGTTGAGAAAAAATAATTACAAATCGAATATGTGTCCATTGAACGATAAATGGCTGACATTTTTATAACACCTTTGGATTAGAGTCGTTTTTTTATGTGTTTACATAATACTTTTGAGATTTGTGAATTCTAAACTCAGTAGATATTAATGAGATTTTGAGGTAAGAGAACTTATACATAATTACTCTTGAAAATCTGAAAGTGAAAGTATACGAGAGAAAATAAAGTGTTGCACCTGATGGTTCTGAAAGTATATCCTGAAACCCTTATTTGTTACATAACCTCGTTGAATATGTGTAGATGTTGAATAACATTTCGTTATCAATGGAAATAGTGCACAAAAATTGTAAATGCACGATAATTTATATGAATACATTGACTCGATTCTATGTGGTAGGACATATATCTAACTTTGATGTCCTAAATGCATAAGGTACAAAAAGAAAAAAAAAGAATTAACCTAAATATTCTGTTATTATTGAAATTTAATCATAAGACTGATCAATATGGTAGTCTGGGTCTAAATGGTGAAGATTCTATCAACCTCCACGTCCTAAAAATCCAGAGTGGTTGTTTAACAAAGAAAAAAAAGTCGGAATTTTTCAGAAAATACAGGTACAAAAATTGTTTTATTTCAAGTGTATCTGCTAAAATTTTCAAGTTTACTTTGACTGACATCTATCTACATTATATTTAAACTTAAATACCTCATATGAAATATTAATTTTTTATGAGGAATAGTTTGTTTTTTAAAATAGTGTTTTGTTAAGAAAGCAAGTCAGTTTATTGAGTTTAAGTGGCTTCTAATTCGTGAAGTTATTGATTTCTTGATCAACAAAATTTTGAAAGAACATTAGTATTTATTGGTATTTATTAGTTAAAGGTATTGAATTGAAGGAAAAAAATACTCATAATCAAATGTTCATTCATTCATCATTATGCATGATCTCTAGGAAAATCTAACGTCATTGCTTCCAAAAAGTTAAGATGTATTACATGAATAAATATCCTGACGAGAGCAACCATAGCACAATGATGGCAATCCATATTCCAGTGACATTAAAATGATCTACTATGTTTTTTATCTTCTACTCACACAAACATGGGGAGAAAATTCCACTTGTGGTAATCCGAGAACACTTGAAATGGAGAATCCTTTACGGTTTGAATGTATTTTTTATCCTTTTTTTTGTTAAATTGTATTATCTTTTGGCTAATTTATAGATCTAACACTTTCTAAATTTGTATGAGCAAAAATTCAAAAAGGGAGAGATTTGTTAGTGCATAAGATTTTCATTTGATTGATATTTCTATTAATCTTGTTATTATACATATTTGTCATTTTTATTGAGAATCTATATTGTGATATTTTCATTATGCATATGTGTCATTGTTGTTGATATTTCTAATTGTGTTAGATATTTGTAGATTTGAGAATGTTTACAAGATATTTGGAAATATTTTAAAAGGGAAAAATCAAACAACTTAACAAATTGTATGGAAAGGAAATCAAAGAATATTTTGAAAATGAACTTAACTTTAGAAGAAGGGGTGAATGCACGTTCAAAAAACCATCTCTATCATATTTGTGCGTTGAAAATTTAAGAGGGAGAAAAAGAATGAATTAAGTTTTTGTGAGTGTTTGAAAGCATTCAAGATAAATAGTATTTTACTTGAATTTCGTATTTAAAAGAAGTGTTGTAAAGAAAAAAAAGATATATATCGTGTAATCCAAATATACAAATAAAAAGATGAATTATATTTAATGGTCGTTTAAAATATAAATAAAAACAGTTTTGAGTGTAATATTGCAAAAAATATGACGATATTTTTCTATATCTATTTTCTAATCTTTTGTAACTATTTCAATAAATTTCAAATATATCCATTACTATTTTTTAGAGCTGACATGATTTTGCAATTTATACCATTTAGTAAAACCTCAAATATGATCCTAATACTCAGACATGTGATGTGGAGCTAAGTTGTTTGATAATTATGGAAATTGCTTTTGTAACAACTATATATTAAAATTTATATATTTTCAATCAAATATCGAGTTTTACGAAATTCAGTATAAATATTTACATATATATATATATATACATTTATTGTGAAATTTACATATTTTTTACTTGTTTGTACTAATAAAAACATTTATTAGGGTATATTTGTGATATATTCTCATGAATATTGTTTCCTTTATTTTAGGAGTTTAGTTAAGGAAAGAGTCCTTGGTTGACACAAATTATAAAGTCTGTATATATTCTCTTATGATGAATGAAAAACATTGAATGGTCTTTCGTAATATTGTCATAGTATTAGAGCTTTGTTTCGATCCAGGGACATGTGGGTTATGGGCCCACCACACTACTGTGATGGCCACACTACGGTCAGAGCTATCGTGATGGCCACGAATGACACCTACACCGACGACCCTATGGTGAGTCCGACTCCGATCGAATCCAGTGTCATACATGGTACCGTGGCTGGTACTTTTGACGCGTCTTCAACGACGCCTTATTCTGCAGCAGTGAGGAGCACCGCCACTAATGCTTCCCGAGAGAACGCGACTGTTTCTCCCTTTTACCTGCATCCCGCTGATCACCCTGGGATGGTAATCTCTACCGTGGAATTGACAAACGATAAGTTTAGGAGTCTTCCAATAGGCGAGCAGCTCTTCCCAGACATTATCAGAGATCCAAACGGGTTTGCAATGTTTTTCATCATACTCCTTTTTCGTGTCGTATACAAGATTTTTCAGTCGTTTTGTCGCATGCTTTTGAAATTCGGACTTTACTAGTCCGATTATTGCGGGATTCCAATAAAATTTTTGCTGAAAAATAATGGTTTAGTTATTCAATTAAATATTAAAGATAAGTTTAAAATTTATAATGAA
>CM071867.1:2580736-2608642 GCA_036759665.1 Gynandropsis gynandra
GGATCTATACGAGGAAGTTTGCGTCTTTCCTCGTCCATTGCTAAAAGCTCTTCAACTGTTGGTTCCTGATGCATCGGAGGCTCGTGATGCATCATCGGTTCGACCGGCGGTGGCATCTGCTGATAAAATGGATACGCCATATATTGTGCCGATCTAGTCGGAAATATATTCGGATTCATAAAATCCGAATATATTGGATCCGATTGTCTCTGATGTTGTGGACCATTAGCACTTTCTTCGGATGTTGAGCGATTTCTGTTGTTACCGCCTCTCCCAGCACGGCGCGACATACTAAAATTGTAATTTTAAAGTAATTTTTATATTAAAAATTTTAATTTTTATATAAACATTAAGTAATTTTAATAAAAAATTAAAACACATATAATTTAATATATGTGTTTTTAGTTTTGAAAAACGTATATTTAAATTATACGAGACTTAACTTATTATTATTTTATAGATTATACGAGACTTAACTTATTATTATTATTTTGTATATTGATATATATTATAATTAAGTTTTTGTATGTCAAACTTACAGTTAATAAGTTTTATACTAAATATGTACATAAATATATCTTGGCGAACAACTTATCATTTATTTTAGAATTGATGTTCCGTTGTCCCATCTATACTGTAATAGCAAGACAGAACTATACATCTTGGCTAATCCAGTTTACCATGAACGCATGAAACATATAGATATTGATTGTCATTTTATTCGCGACGTAATCAAGGCAGGATGCATGACTATATCTCATCTTCAGACAACAAAACAGCTCGCATATGCATTTACAAAGACATTAGGACGACAACAATTTGATTATCTTCTATGCAAATTGGACATTCAAAATCTGTATGCACCAACTTGAAGAGTATTAGAATATATTTGTGATATATTCTCATAAATATTATTTCGTTATTTTAGAAGTTTCGTTAAAAAAAATTATTGGTTGAAACAAATTATAAAATCTATATATATTTTTACGATGAATTGAAGCCTAAAAATAGTTTTACATAATATTGTCAACATTTACCTTATATATATTGAATCAAAGTCAAGCACCAGCCGGAAAGGTGACATGTATAATTTATAAAATGAATGCCAGATGTGTATGTATGTATCGAAGAAATAATTTAATAGTATAAAGGAAATAAACATAAAAATACATTAGTTCAATTGGTTATGATTATATAAAAAGAATTATTCTAAATTTTAATTTTGAAAACAAAATCATATTAATCAAAATTTCAGTAAAAAATGTAACGAAATTTAACATCTATATATTTATTTATTTATTTGTGAAAAAAATGCCTCTTATTCCTGGCTCGACACTTCTTATAAAAATACGTGCATTAATGATAAAATTGACAGCAATATTTTTGAACTATATATTTATATAAGGAGGGGTGTATGTATTTGACAAACGGGTGAAACGAAACACAGAGAGTTGCTTCCTTTGACACCTGGCGTTTCTCTTTAATTAATTTGTCGGTGGATTATAATACTTCGTTTATATTATCGTTTATTTTCCTTGCTCTTCTAAATGCTTTGAATTTATTCTTATTTTTAAATAATTGTTTTTCCTTAAGTTGTTAATCTTATCTGTTTATATTTAATGATTACTTTTAACCAATTACAAATTTTTAGATTCCATTGTATTATATTAACAGATACGCGATAAAAGTTATATTAAAGTGTGTATAAGTTAATATGTGATTATTTGTAGGTACAACGTTCAATTACATTTTGATAATTCTATTTTAATCTATTTTTTTATTAAGGTAAGATTGGATCAGATGTTTCTAATTAAATTTTAATTCTATTTTCTTGAATACTTTAGTTTTAACTAATTTCAACATTCCAAGTTAAATTATCATTACAATTTTCATTTGATAATTAAACCTTGAATTACTGACTATTTTAATATGACTTTATCATGAAACTCAATATTACTATCATTTTATTCCAATTTAATAAAATTTTATAATATATCCAACATATAATTTATCTAAAAACTGATTCAATACACAAAAGTTTATAATATATCCTCTAATACCTTAATACATGCATCATATAAATTATTCGTTAAAATTTACATAATTTAAGATTTCATGACATATCAAATATAGCATTTATCCAAAATTTTATCAAAATACAGTAACAGAATGATAATTTTGTTAAAATCATTGAAAATGAAACGTCACCGTTCGGATTCTCTGATGACGACAGGTGTGTCGTCGTTTTTCTCCTGCGAACTGCGTGTCGTTTTAAGTGATGAGTAATTAGACTTTGATAAAAGCTAGGCGACCTAACTTCGTTTGTAGTAGGTCCATTATTTAAAATCATAGAGAGGAACTCGCAAAACAAAAAGGGTCGGTGAAGCTTTTCTATTTTTATTTTGTAGTTGTTATATATATATATTAGTATTGAACCTGTGCTGAGCAGAAAAATTTCTAATAATTGTATTATTTATAAAACAAAAATCTAATTATTTACAAAAATAAATGATATATATTATTTGATGAGCTATTACAAATTATGAAATATTTCTTTAAAAACAACATTAGTTGTTTTTTTTTGTTTGGTTGGTTGTTTTCATCAACAATCAATATTTTTAATATGTTTCTATTTTTTACTCTTGATATAGATATATAATTGGCCATGAGTAAACACTGGACAAGGTAAATATATACCAACTTTGTTTAGGCTTTGTCCTTGACTTTTGTTGATTGTCATAGCAAAACATGGTATAATCAGAAATTGTTTACGGTTAAATCGAATAGGTAGTGAAGTATTTATCGGTATTAAGGATGATCTTGGAATAAATACTTTCTCACCTGCATTGAACCACCACACCTCCTGAAAATATTCTTTTAAGAAAACACATAAAACCTGCCATTTCAGACAATATATACGAGCATACAACATGATATTTGCATTTACATCAATGGGAGGTAAGATTGATACATCTCAAAACAGAAAACTTGGACCATATATTTTCAAAATATATGGACAAAACTATCATCATACCAGAAGTTTATTACCAGCAGCAGGTGAGCAGACAAAATTTGCGCAGCTTTACGTACATGATACTGAACACGAAATTACCAACAGAATTCAATCACTCAGATATACATATTTCAAATTTTAGAACTTACTTTATTAATATTTATACAAAAGAGATTACTATTCATTTCAATTCTAAACCAGTTGCAGTGCAAATGGAAGATCAAATACACAACCAACATTAAAAATAGATTTAATTAATGGTTTGAAGAAAATGTGTAATTGATTGTTTTTCAACTATTTATGTAGATAAATTTATTTTAGTTAAATTTTATATTTGGTGGTAAATAATTCATGTCGTTATCTATAATAAATAAAATTATTAATTGATACTTTAATCGATGTAAAAGAATCTATTTTCTCATTTTTATATTAAAATTTATTAAAAACATTCTCCATTTTATATTCATTTAGAATTTAATAATTTAGATTTAATTATTTGGAAAACATTAATGGTAATTTATGAAACTAAAAAATGTAATATGATGCTTTTATTTAATACTTTTGTATTTATTTTATGAATAATATTATGTAATTTGATTATTTATGTTCATATATATTATACTTTTTGTAAATAATATTATTAAATATAAAATGTTTGAGATAATTATCAAATATTAATTTTTTAGTATGATTAATTGCAATAGATAAATTTTTTTATATTATCTTATAATAATATGAGGAAATAATATTGAAAAAGAAAAATCAATGAATGATGGTACATAACTTAAATATTTATTTTTAAAAAAAATATTTTATGTTATGAACAAATGAAATAGATCAAATATGAGATACATATATAAATAAAAAATTTAATTTATAAAAAGAAAATTCATGAATTATTTTGTAACAATTTAAAAAATTATTTTGGGAATTTTTTTAAATAAATGAAAGATATATTTCTAAAAGAAAACAAAGTGGAGCCCATATGCCCAAAAGACGGTCATCACTGCAGAGATAAATAAGGAAACAAAAAAAAGATAAGGGTTGAAAAATTGCCACATCAAACACTCTTCATTCATTTTTAATATATATATATATTTATATAAAAAATTATGATCCAATTAAAAAGTGACACATGGCCAACACTGTTCATTTGGCCTTGTGTTTTATATATATTAAAGATAAAGATATATATGAAACAAGACAATCTAATATATTCTCATCTATCCACTGTAGAAACTGTGATTAAATGTTACATATTTGATAAATCCAACATATGTGAAATGACATCATATTAGTGTCCATTATAATCCACTAGTTTAGTCTCCATACGATATGCGGATTATATATTATTAATATAATAATATCAATGTTTTTTCAAATTATATATTTATGTACATTAGACTATTCAATTTTTTTAGATATATATTATTTTTTATTATAAAATTATGTATTTTCACTTATATCTATCAACATAGATAATTCATAATATTTTATATATTAAATTATAATTTTGATGTTAGTTTAGAAATAAATACGTTCAAAATCATTGTCTTAATTTTTACTTTTTTTTGCATGATATCGTTTGAAAATAGTTAATGATATTCTATCGTGTTTGTGTGTATTATATCGCGTTTATTGTATTTCGAACGTTAAAAATTAACATATCGATCCATTTTATGGGATATGGATAAAAGTTTTTCCTACTTTTCACGTTTTGTCAATTATTTTTTAGATAATCATTGATTTGATTATAGAAATCATTAGCTTTTTTTTATTTGTTGTAACTATAGCCTTTCTTTCAAAGACTACTTTAGTTTGGATTGAAATTGTCTTTATAGTTATGGCAGATCTCTAACTTGTAGCAAACATTAAGAGAAATCTCTTATTATAAGTAGACATACATGGGTAAATCTAAATAATTTAATCTCCAAACCAACGACTTGGACCTTAATAAAAAAATGTACAACTATTCTATCAACTAATTTATAACATTTAAAAATATACATTGAATTTTTATTGATATTGAAATTTTATAAATATCGCAAATTCACTCCATAAGAGTTTTAGAAAACCCCCAGTCGGATGAACTTCAGATAACCCTCAATCAGTTCCAACACAAAAAAAAAAACAGTTGAAGAAAAAGGAACTAGATTCAAACCATGTCGCTCTGACACAAAAAAATACGCATTTTCAGGGTAGAGATTGAAGAGGCCCGTGAAGAAAAATCAAACGAAAAAGGCAAACCCTTTTAAAATCCTAATCAAGTCAGATCCAAGGTAATTCACTCACCCATTATGCGCCTTCAAGAAAATAGATTCGCGAACCACATAAAAGGAACAACGGAACGATTTTAGGAGAGAGAAAGCTGAAGGAGTGTTTCAAATAGAGAGAGCGATGACAAATTTTGAAAGAGGAGAATTTTAGAGAGAGAAAGCAAGGAGAGTTGGAAGATAGATAGAGAAAGAGTCGTTGCCGCGAAACTTGAATAAGAAGGACCTCTTGAGCTTTAGGCTACCATTTTTGTTAGTTTTTTTCCTTCTTAATTTTTCAATGTTCCCATTATTTTCATATTGTTTATAATCTCCGTACACGTGGCATTAAATAAAAGTACGGCTGGATATTTGGAGTCTCATGTTTGAATTCTAGGCCTTGAAACAGAGTATTTTACATTTGGACGCTCCAAATTTAATATTCGTAAATTTATAAGATAACTAGTATTAACTCTGCGCTTTGCGCAGAAAAATTAATTTGTTTTAAAAAAATTATTTATATATATAATTATTTAAATAAAATTGAATTTTAAAATCGATTTTTAAAAAATTATTTATATGCATAATTATTTAAATAATATTTAAATATATCAATTTTAATATTTGCTCGGAAATTTTTTTTTTATATTTTTTAAATTTTTCGTATATTTTTTTAATTAAATAATGTATAAATGTTATGAATTTATTTTTTAAAATAAAATTTTTAAATAATTTATGATTTTTAAAAAATAAATTTATAAGTTTTTTAATAATGTATGATTTTCTTTTAGTTTTTTAATATTTATGATTTTTTAAAAATTAAATAATTTGATAAAAGTATGTAGTAATAAATATTGCAATAAATAATTTCACATTAATTTTCGTAAATAAAATCTGAATAATATATAATAATATTACAATAAATAAAACAAAAACCCTAATTTTCTAATCTCACGCCTCCTTCCTTCCCCAGCCACCCCCTTCCCCATCTCACGCCTCCTTCCCCAGCGGCCCCCTCCCCTTGCGTTGGAGAGGCGGTCGGCGAGGAAGCAGATACAAACCGAGAGGAAAGGCCGGTAGAGAGAGGCGATCGGCAAGGAAGAAATAATCGGAGGGAAAATGGAGAAGCGCCGGTAGAGAGGAAATGGAGGACAGAGACGCCGGTAGAGAGAATGGAGAAGAGAAGTAAAAATAAAAGTATATTAAAACCAACGGTATAGATTCTCCACACAGATATCCAAGGGTGGGAAATTGATTTTACCTTTAAAAGCAAAACCAATTTATCAGATGGCTAAAAAGATGCCAACAAAGAAAAAAAAATAAATCAGATGGATAGGATTTTAAAGTATTGTGCCCATAACATATCATAGCCATTCTTCGCACAATTTTAAATCTTCTATTGTATATTTGTTTTTAATATTAAAATTATCTACAGTTTAATAACTGATTCACAGTATACAAATTATTGTACAAAGTTCGAAAATTTATTTACTATACATATGTAAAGTAGTGTTTGTTGGATTCATGATTATAAAAGATACAGAAAAATTTATAATTCTATTTTTTACCTTTTTTAGTGTTTCAAATTATTAAACAATACGAAGATTACAATTCATTACTATATAAAAAAAGATTTAAATTTTATGGTATCACGACATCAATTATATGGTAATGAATTGTTTTGGATTTGGAAAACCCAGATATCTGGAAATGGCTCACTGGACAGGAGCAGCCCCCAAAGGCAATAAACTCAAATTCGATATTCTCGATATTGCATGAAAAGGTCATGAAGAATATGGACAAACATGTTGCACCAAAGACATGAGCGGTGCCTGGATAGTCTTGGTTAAGGGTTAGGATTAGAGGCGGTCAATCCGGATTTCGGTTCGGGTTTGAGTTCTTCGGATTTAAAAAAATGGATTCGAATTGGACACAAACATTTTCGGTTCGGGTTTAACTCGGATTCGAGTTGTTCGGGTTTAAAAGTATTAGACCCGAAATAACCCGATTTACATTTGGATATTTGGGGTTCTCGAGTAGTTCGGGTTATTCGGATTGTTCGGGTTTTTTGGATTTTATACATAATTTGGGGTTATTCGGTTTTAGAATTCTTTAGATAATTCGTTTTTAATATAAAACAAAAATAAAAAAATATCAAATATAACATATATATATAAGAAAATATACTAGTATTTTTTTAGTGTTTATATAACTTTTCAAAAATTTAAATTATATTTTTATTTTTATTTTTTAAATTGGGTTGTTTGGATTTCTCAGATTCAACCCGAACCCGAACCGGACCAACCCCAATCCGGGTTCTGAAATTTGAATCCATATGGGTTTTTAGGGTAACCCATATTCCAAACGATTCGGGTTATTCGGGTCGGTCCGATTTGGATCGGTTCGAGTAACCTGGATTAGTCACCTCTAGTTAGAACGATTTCAAGATAGGGCACGATGCTCCTATCGTTGCCACCAGTAGATCGTTTTTACAAACACTAATCACCAAATATAAAAAATTATGCGATTGTTTATTCATTTTTTTTGTTTAGAGAAAAATATAAAAACTCGCTTTTTTACTATATTTTCCTTTCTATAAACATAGAAGACTAATCAATCACACCAATTAGAGTTTTATTTAAAATTCTCCATAACATGTGAAACTTACAAAATAGTTTACTTCCATATGTTTATATTAATTTATAAAACTTTAAAATAATTTTGAAAGTTTATATTTTTTAAATCTAAATATTTTTTTACAATTTTAATAAGGAGTCTCATTGAAAATATAAATAATTTAGAAAGTATTTTTCTGTATCAAATAAATACTCATACCATCAGTGAACAGTACTTGTGCCACCTGTCACCGTATCTATCGTCCGATCATTTTTTTTTTGCTAGTTAATCTTGAGCTGTTGGATGCTTTTTGGTCACTGTTCACAGGGAGTTGTGATTTCAGCCTTTGGATTAATCTTCACGATATGATCGTGGCCGTCCATTGTTTTTTCTTTTTCGGGTGTGGTACACCCGTCATTTTTCACACCCGAGGATTACTCGAGTGTTTTAGGAGGGGAGGCGAGGCGAGGTTGTGGGGGAGGCGAGGCAGGACGAATGGGAGGCGAGGCGAGGCGGTGGAGGAAGTGAGACGAGACGGATGAGGAGGGAAGGCGAGACGGATGTCGGTGGCGGACCGTTTATTGCAACCGTTAGATTGCAATAAGAAGAAGAAGAGGCTTAGAGTAGAGAGAGAAAGACTAAAAAATTAATATTTTAGGATTAATGTTTTAAGAGTATAATAATCATATTAATAATATTATTATCATTATTATTATTATTATTATTAAAATCAAACAAAATTCTTAAAAGAATTACATTTTAAAAATTCTAATAAAAATAATGTTGTATTGTATGAAAATTTTTAAATACGTAAAAATTTAATTTTTATTTTTAAAAATATGAAAATTATTTAAAAATGAAAAAAAAATAATTAAATTTAAAATAAAACAAAAATCAAAATTTGAATTGAGTAATTAAAATCAAATAAATTATTGTTTCACTTAAAAATTGTTCATGCAATTTTTAATGGATTAATTTTAATTACATTTAATTCTATTATTTATATTCATTTGGACATTTAAAAAATATTTATATCAAATATTTAATATATGTTGTAAAAAATGTTCAAATATTAAATATATTATTTGTATCGTTTCATAATTGATAAAGATTTATATCAAATATTTATTAGTATTTTTTTAGGATATTTAATTTTTATTAGACACGTTGATTAAACACTTAATTTATATGATGGTATTCGTTACAAATTATTCAATTTAAAAATATTATTGGGGTTAAAATAATTTCGAAGAGATGACAAATATATATTTCCAAATTTTATTTAATATCTATAAATATGACATTATTCATTCGATTCAAACGTAAACAATTTTCAATTGTATCATATTTTTAATGACAATAAAGACAATGCAAGGACAATGTCTAAATAAAGTTGACATATACTAAATTCTTAATGTGTTTACTCATGATCAATTATATATTATTGTATTTAAGAATAAAGAACAAAAATGGATTGAACATACACAAAAAGGTTATGCACTTGGTCGATTGCACCATGTTTCTCCTACAACAGGTGAATCTTATTACTTTATAATTCTTCTTAACAAATTGAAAGGTCCAACTTCGTTCAACTACTTACGCACTATTAACGGTATCACTTACATAACTTTTAAAGAAATTTGTCGTGCACTAGGCCTTCTAGACGATAATAAAGCATATACATCCCATCTTATTTGTGATCAGTATTCATCATACTATTAACGATGGAATGTATGGCAGATCCAAAACATGTTTGGTCAACTATTTGGTTAGATCATGCAGACGATATCATATACAAACAACGAAAGACTTTGAACCTTCCACGTTTTATGTTATTTTCTATATTGACTACTCATGTTTCCATATACCTTGATTATTTATAACGTCCTTATTTTTTTTTTTTTGCATATTTTGAGATGTCATCACAAGAATTAGAGCAAAAAACGCATATCCAAATTGAATATCTATTACAAAAAGTGGTAAATCACTCAAATATTTCCCTCTAATGCCATTTCCTAGCAATACCAACATCAACTTCACACTGAAAAAACTAATATATGAAGAAACGTCTTACAACTTAACCACAATGAAATCGGAATTTAACGAATTAAAAATTCAACTTACCGACGAACAATATCAAATTTTCACTGCAATAATAGACTATGCTTATCGATCTATTGGTTAATTTTTATTTTGTTTATGGTATGGAGGAACTTGTAAAACTTTCTAATGGAGAACAATATCAACATGTATTTGCTCAAACGAAGCTATAGTTTTAAACGTCGCATCAAACGAAATAGCTTCGTTGTTATTACAAGGTGGACGAACTGCTCACTCAAGATTTGCTATTCTCACTAACATCACTGAAGACTCAATATGCTTAGGGATAGAGTTAGCAGAACTAATAAAAATCACAAAACTTATAATTTGGGACGAAGCACCGAAGGTTAGGGGTGTCAAAAACGAGCTCGGCCTGCAGACCCACCTGAAGCCCGCCCGAAAATAAGCGGGCTGGGGCCGATAAATCTAGGATCCGAATGAAACCGAGTCTCCAGGCTCGAGCAATGAAAAAGCCCGATTTTCTACATCCCGGTCCGCCGGGCCTTGGGCCGAACACAATTAGAAAACACTAATTTCCTAAGTCTTTCGACCCTCCCTCCCTTTCCTTCCCGTGTTAGTGTTACAGTCGGTTCCTCCTATTACCCTGCCTCCCTCCCGTCGTGTGTTACCGTCTTCGACCCTCCATCCCCGCTCGTGTTACCGTCGGCTCCTCCTGTTACCCTCCCTCCCACGTGTTATCATCTTCGACCCTCCCTCCGCTCTCCTTCCCGTGTGTTACCGTCTTCGGCTTCGTCTTCTCTGGTTAGCTTCTTCGTCGTCTTGTTCGGTCTTCATTTCCAACTCGGTTTCTTACTCTCGGTCTCGGTTTATTCGGTCTCCTTTCGGTTTCTTACTTTCGGTCCAGTGCCCTCCCTTCGGTCTTCGTCTTTTAGAGTGCCCGTTCGTGTGTTAGCCCGTGTGTGCTGCTCGTTCATACATTAGCCCGAAGCCCACCAAAAGCCCGTCGAGCCAAGTCGCGGGCCACATATTTTCGGTCCATTTTAAATCGAGCCTAGTCGGGCCCGAACCCGAATGAACCGGGCCGACACAGGCTCGGGTCGGCCTGATTTACACCCCTACCGATGATACATAAATATTGTTTTGAAGCGCTGGATAAATCTTTTAAAGATATTATGAAATCCGTTAACAATAGCTTTGGAACCAAGCGTGGTAAAACAATTGTATTTGGCAGCGATTTTCGACAAATATTACCTGTTATCACAAAAGGTAATAGACACGATATTGTTGCAGTATCAATAAATTCTTCGTATCTAAGGAATTACGGTCACATTCTTAAACTTACAAAAAAATATGCGTTTACGCACAAATGCAAATATTAACATTGAAACTATACAAACATTTTTGGATTGGGTGTTACAAATAGGCGATGGCCCCCAATACATCGAAACTCGTTGCCCACGGATACAGAAAAAGTGTTTCAACATAAAAAATAACAAAAACTAGAGCAAACATATAATAACAGATTCTAAATTGTAACCAATCATTACCGATTGATTTATTTATAATAGAAAACAATAATCCAATCCAATCTATCATACATCATGTATGCGAGGATTTAGCAAAAAATATCAAGACCAGCTTTTTTTCGAAGAAAAAGCAATATCATGTCCAACAAATGATATAGTCGACGAAATAAACCATATACTATTAGATATGACACCAAGTCATGTTAAAGAATATTATAGTTGGGATACATTATGTCCTTCCAAGGACAATAATAATGACACTGAATTATATAATACTGAATTTTTAAACACAATTAAATGTCTTGGAATTCCAAATCATTGTTTGCAACTAAAAATTGGAATCCCTTTTATACTTTTGCGAAATATTGATCAAACACTTGGATTATGTAATAGTACACATTTACAAATTATGCAACTATGAACGAATATAATTGAAGGCAGAATTATAAGAGGAACTAACAAAGACGGCAAAGTATTTATTCAAAGACTATCTTTAATTCCTATAAATTTTTATATTATCATTTCGGTTTAAACGCAAACAATTTTCAATCATACCCTGTTTTGCAATGACAATAAATAAATACAAAGGTTAAATAAAGTTGGTATATATTTATCGCGTCTTGTATTTACTCATGAACAATTATACGTCGCCGTTTCTAGAGTTAAAACACGTGATTGATTTAAAATACTAATTTTAGATGACAACCAAACGATACGTATGAAAACAATAAACATTGTGTTCAAAAAATTATTTCATAATTTATAATTTATTTATTTTATATTTATATAAATATTCAATAACAAATTCTCTATAAAAGAATAAACATTATTACATAACATATTTTGATGTATTATTACGCATGTCTCCAATTATATAACGCAGATACAAAACTACTATATATATTATATTATGTATAAAATTAAAAGGAAAAAAATGCTTTGCTTGGTTGGGGATAATTCCTTTTTTGGATGACAAGAGACAGATAAAAGGAGTGTTGCGTGGAGATCAAGTGAAACAAAATGTAGTTTCATATATATATATATATATATATTAGTTAGTTTGTCTTTATGCCTTCTTTCAATGCCTTGATGGTTTTAATTTGATGTGAATATCATTTTTAACAAACTTTTATAACTAGTATAATATATTATTCATCAATTCCAATTTTAGTACATTGAAATATAAATTCTTTGTATTTAAAAAATGTCAATATAATTTACTTTGTAGTAAAATTAAAAAATTACAATGAATAAATAACATAATATTAAAATAATAAATATTTCATATAACGTTTTGGGATGCGAATAAAAAACGATTATTTCACACAACTCGACAAACATTTGATTTTTTTTTTAAAAATAAATACGTACAATTTATAGATATTATAAATAGATTATAAATTCATTAGTTGGTTCAAACCCAAATACACATGATAGACTAATTTATAAAATTATCAACCCTAGAAAAATAAATTCATCCATTCAGATGAATTTTTTTATCTCTTATGAAATATGGCCAACACGACAGTTAAATATATTAAAAATATATGTTACTTTCTAATCCAAATTATTTTTCATGTTGTCTAGAAAAGATATCCCAACCTCTAAACAATTATTTTGTTAATGTTATAATTTTGTGTAAGTTTTATTTTTTTAGTGTTGTAGTTTTTCAAATTTATAACCCACAATGGAATCCATATAACTTATAAGTTTGGATGGATAAAATTGTATTGCAAAATTATGAAATATGAAACTCCGTTGAAATTTACAACGGATATGCAACGGATCTCTGCCCGTTGCAATTTCCCCACATCCGTTGCAATCCGTTGGTAAAAGTTTCCAACGGATGGATCCGTTGCCCCGTCCGTTGGAAACTTCGTGTTTTTTTGTAGTGTATATTGGATTAAAAAATTAATTAATCTTAAAAAAAAAAGAAATATATTGACTTCATTTAACTCATTTATCACCATAATAGTTTAGGATCATCATTGATTGAGTGATAAAATCATTTCATTAGATCTGGAGAATCCAATCGTAATATTTCGAAAATCTATTCATTATATTATTCGAAACATAAAGATTACATTTTCTTTTATTCAATATGTATTTGTAGTGAATATTCATAAATATTCAGTTATTTGTATTCGACAAATATTTAGATTTATTATTCGTATTTATAAATTCGGATATTTACAAATATTCATATCTATATCCAAACCTAAATTTTTAAAAAATATTTTATTGAAAAAAATTATAATTATAAAATATAATCTATAAAAAAATTTCATAAACACACAAAATATACATATATAAATACATGACATAAATAAAAATCCAAATCTAAATTTAATTTTGTCAATAATTTTACTACCATTAGGTGATATGGTGTTGCAACAGCCAAACGAGCTCTAATAGGTGATATGGTAAACAGACGACGAGGTACTGTGATGGTTGAACGGCCAAACGAGTTGCAACGGTCGGCATGGTGAACAAATGATGAGGTGTTGTGGCAAGAGGAAACACTAATTCGACGAAAATAGAGATATAACATACAATGTTATTAAGTTGTTTATATATACCGCTTTGACGAGTGAGTTTAGAAAACAAAAATTAGAATAAATTGTTTATTATTTATATTTTATTTACATTTTAATTATTTCATTTATTTTGTAAATATAATGAATATAATGAATGATAGAATTATATTAATAATTTTTTATTTATATCTTTATCTTTAAATTAATTTTTATATATTTAATAAATTAATTATTTTATACTTACACTACAAATAATTCGATAATTGAAGTTACTATTTATATCAAATATTTAATTTTTATTATTTATATTTATTTTTTTATATATTGAAATTTTTATTTAAATATTAATTAAATACAAATTCAATATAAATATTTCGAATATTTTATCCAATCTTAATATATATATATATATATTATAGTTACAAGAAATAGATGAATGATGAGGTGTCGATTACGATGACGTGTTGATATATGTATATATACTGT
Organism: Gynandropsis gynandra; assembly: GCA_036759665.1. Lineage (NCBI taxonomy): Eukaryota > Viridiplantae > Streptophyta > Magnoliopsida > Brassicales > Cleomaceae > Gynandropsis > Gynandropsis gynandra. The sequence continues at coordinate 2,595,228 of CM071867.1, forward strand.
GGTAACTTAGACAGATGAAAGAAGACACGTGAGATGCGACGAGGCGTTGGGCCGTTGCGGCAGAGGCCCACTTCTGACTGACACCTCCCTCCCTTGTGAAAATCACATTCAATGTATTTGTTATATGAACGTAAAATTTTACAAAAATACATATTTGTGTTGTGATAAGATCTTAAAATCATATAAAATTATTTTTAAAATAATTAAAAATTATAATTATTATAATTAAATTAATTTATAAATACATATCGACTTTCTTTTAATATTTATCGATTAACTTTAAAATAATTTATATAACATATTAGTCTAAAATAATATAATAATTAATGTAAAAATATAATTTCTTTGCGATATTTTATTAAGTCATTAATTATTTTAATGTCATCATTTAATAACGACTATTTTAATGGGTATTGATATGGTTAATATAACGCATATTTAATATAAAATGTATAACGAAACTTAACTTTATATTTAATATTTAGAGAAATGTTATCACAAGCCAAACCAAAACCGTATATATAACTCATCTTTATTCAATCCGTTTCTTTTTCTACTTATTCCAAAACGTATTTACATCTTATAAGGACTTAAATTTAAATTTAAATAATCTTTCTGAAAAAACCCATTTTTAATAAATTAGTTTGTTCTTCATACGACCAACCTTTTTGTATCAATAATGTAAGATTTGGGTAATAAAGATAAATAATGACCGATTTAATTGAGAAAATTTAAATATGATTTTACCTTTTAATATTGGAGGCAATGAATGCTAAAAGGCTGCATGCGGTGCAAAACTTGTTAGATTTTGTCAAGTGAGCTAATACACAAATTATAAATAAAATTGTTTTATTCATATGTAATGTTAAAAAGATTTATAACAAACACAAAAAAAGGAGATATCAACTTGTTAAGAAACTCATGTATATCCGTAAGTAACAAACAAACAAGATAATATATATATATATGAATATATATTTGTTATATATTGATCTAGAGAAAAAACCTTAAACCAAGATAAACAATTCCATCATCTTCATCGAAACAAGATCCAAAGAAAACATAGACAGACACGCATGTATAAATATATATACATACAACATATATATTGTGCGTATATATGCATGCATATTGGTATTTAAATATAAAAAGGAGACACATGCATGTATATTCACACCGCTTAGTCTCCATTACATACACGTATACAAGAGCATCGCAGGAGCAGAACCAGAGACATGCACGAAGCTAACAACTCCGATGTCTTCTCTGAATCCGGGTCGGGTTCGAATCCGGGTCCGGATATCGGGTCGTCGTCGAACTACTTGATCGTTCGACCGGAGCAAGGTGGGATTCGGGATTTGGTACGGTATCGTGTTTGGAACGATGAGATGAGCAAGGCAAAGTTCCTGCACGGTCCAGCGTACGGAAGCTTTGGTGGGGAAACGAATGATCACTGTTGGTTGGTTGTGGTGTCTATTCTGGTCCGTAAGATCATCGGACTTTTTAGGAAGCCTTTGGAGTACACAGGCTGCGTCGTTGACTTCTTCCTCAATCTCTTGTCCGACAACGGTGGCTTCTTCGGGTTAATACTCCGACTAATTCAGGGTAAAGATTTACATACGATTTTGAAAACGTATTAATATTTTTTTGTATGCATAATAAGTACGGAAATCGTTTAAAAAAAGATGTGTGACAACCGTTTTATGATTAGACACAGCGCATGAAAGGCATTTAATTTCTGAAAATTTGGAAAAAAGAACACAAAATCGGTATTTTAAGGAACATTTTACTATAATGATTCTTGCGTAGCATCAATCTATTTTCTCAAATTTATGAAATTTATTAAAAAAATTAAGATAACATCCAATAAAAACATATAAATTTATTTTAAATATCAAAATTATTTATAAATTTTTATAAATAAAATTACACGAATTAATATATTGGTTATAATGATTAATTCCATAAATTAATGAAAACACTTATGCAAATCCGTTTTTATGGGTGCTATTTACGATTATAAACGACTATTATAAGCAGGAGCGAATCTATATAGAAATTGTTGGGTCAAATAACCCCAATAACTTATATTTTTTTTAATTTTTATTTTTAAAAAGAAAAATAAAAATTAATTAATATTAATATTTATAATATATATATATATACTTGCTATTTAAAATGTACCATTTGTTATATGCTTCAACATACAAGTATATTTCGTAGTGAATAAGGCTGAGTGTAATTATTTTTGTTGATTTCATTATTGATGCAGCAAAAGTTGTGATACCACATAGAGGCTCTGAAACGTTCATCAGTACAATTGGACAATTAGATGGGCGTATAGATCTTTACAAGAACCAAAACATTTCCGAAAAATTCGAAAATCTTGCTAGAAAATCGAGTTATGGTGATGGTAACGTTAAATTCGAACCCGGAAGTCGCATTCTTCTGGACTTGTGTATGATGGCATCTAAACTCGCGTATGAGAATGCTAAGGTTGTTGAAAACGTCGTCGTTCTCCATTGGAAGGCAAGTGGAAAGATTACCTTAAAACACTACATATTTTCCTTCTTATGCTTTGTAATCTTGAACTTAATCTATCTAAGAATTAAGGGTTATCGTATACAACTAAAAGGTAACGCTTTGTCTAAATTTGTTGTTCATAATGCAGATGAATTTGGTGGAGTTTTTGAATTGTTGGAACGGTGAGTGTTCGAATCGCGAAATCTTTGTATAGATCATCGTAAAGTATTGATCTTTAACGTTGTTTAGTTGTATAAGAACAAAGTGTTTGTTTTGTTTATTTGATGTGACAGATTATGAGAAGGATATGTCTACCCAAGTTTTTATACTAACGGATAAGCCTAAAGATGCAAGCTTGATATTGATTAGCTTTAGAGGCACCGAACCCTTTGATGCAGATGATTGGATCACCGATTTCGATTACTCGTGGTTTGAAATCCCTGAACTCGGGAAGATCCATATGGGTTTTATCGAAGCCATGGGCTTAGGAAATAGAGAAGACACTCCGAATTCCTTCAAGTACCATTTATTCCAAGAAACTTCCTCGGAAAAGCCTAAGATAATCCCACCTGACATGGTAAAGAAAAGTGCCTACTATGAAGTTAGGAAGATTGTTAAGCGTTTGCTTCAAGAACATCCAAATGCAGAGTTCGTTGTCACGGGCCATAGCTTAGGTGGTGCCTTGGCGATATTGTTTCCTACGGTGCTTGTGTTACACGAGGAAACTGAGATGATGAAGAGACTTGTCGGGATTTACACGTTTGGACAACCTAGGATTGGGGACAGAGATCTCGCTAAGTTCATGAAAGCGCATCTTGATGACCCAATTCGTCGTTACTTCAGAGTCGTCTATTGCAACGATCTTGTCCCAAGATTGCCCTATGATGACAAAACATTTATATATAAGCACTTCGGTCTATGCCTTTATTACGACAGCTTCTATAACGAGATAGTAAGTATTTCCATTATCATTTAATTTCAATGTGATATTTCTAATACGATTTGTTCAGGTTCATTTTGAATGATGAGATACATAGATAAGATATCGTTTTTTATATGTAATATATCTATTTGGACGAATCAGATTCTGATATTATATCTACGTGATAGTGATAATGAATATATTGATTTATATCTTTTATATATTATTCCTAATAAATTGTACTAAATATCGTTTCTTGTAATGTTAAAGCAAGTGGAGAATGAACCGGATCCAAACCCATTCGGGATTCGGTACATGCTATCGAGTCACGTAAACGCAGTGTGGGAGCTGATAAGAGGTTTGACGATGGGTTACACACATGGACCAGAGTACAAGGAAGGGTGGTTCAATATTCTGTTGAGGTTAATAGGACTTGTGTTCCCTGGTATATCTGCTCATTGCCCTACCGATTATGTTAACTCGGTCAGGCTTGGACCGGACAATGTCATTACCATGTCCCCTCTCTGAAAGAGTCTTCTACTCCTAAATCGAATCCGGTTGTCAGAATAAAACGAAGATTGAATCGAGACTTGTATAAGATGTGGGTGAGAATAAAAAAAAGTTGGTCGTCTTTACGGAATATATTTACGCTGTTGTAAAGCTAATTAATAATAATATTAGGATAGTATATATATATATGATATAGATATATGCATCTACATATTATTAATATGTTTGTATATGTAATATAAATATATATAGATGTTAATAACATGATATATGATATATGATATATTATATTATAAATATATTTATATATGATTATATGTATGATATATAGAAAATTTACTTAGAAATAATTATAAGAGAATGAATAGAGTATAAGAAAATGAAGAAGGGTTATGAAGTTTGTAAATTATGTATTGAAATTTATAGAAAAATAAATATAACTATTCAATTTAAAATATCATAAATTAAATATGATCCTTCATAAAAGTTTTAGATATTCACAATTTTATATCATTATAAATTTTTTATAAGTATAATATTTCTCTTTGAATGTCTATTAATTGACTCGTTAAAAAATTATCATTGAAAAACCCATTTGGATAAAAACTATGATGAGAAAAAAAGAGTGTAGCCATAAAAACTCTTCGATTTGTCGACCATTTATTTTTTCATAAACTTTGAAGATGGTGTATCCCGATGTTAAGTATGTGTTTTCTCAATGTTGAAGAAGGGAGAGCCTTTGTGAATAGATCAACTACACTTTCGTTTGATCTAATATAACGAACATTAATTTCTTTCTTCTTCTCGAGCTTTTGGGTAATATGAGAAAAATTTTGGAGGGATAAGTTTCGTCCTATCGCTTTTGATGTGTCATTCTTTTGTTTGAGTGACACATGCTGCATTATCTTCATATAATATGTTTGGATCGATGTTAACTGATAATCCATATATTTCTTATATATGTCAGGTTATAGCCATGAACCACACACATTCTCTAGTTGCTTCATGGAGTGCAATGATTTCAACACAATTTGAAGATGTAGCAACTAATGTTTGCTTATGAGAGCGCGATGATATCATCGTACCTCCAATAATGAAAACATATCCAGTTTGTGATCTGGCTTTGTGAGGATATGATAAATAGCCTACATCTGCAAAACCGATCAACTCATGTTTGGAATCTCTAGGATAAAATAATTCTAAATCAATCGCATCTTATAAATATCAAAAGATATGTTTAATCTATGTCCAATGACGAAGTGTACGGAAAAAAAATATATCGTGACAAGAGATTAGTAGCAAATACTATATCAGGGCGAATGCAATTTGCTAGATTCAAGAGAGTTCCTATTGCACTCATATATGATACTTCTGGTCCAAGTATATCTTCCTTTTTTTCATAAGGACGAAATTGATCCTTTAAAACATTTAAAAATCTACATATCAATGTTGTGCTTAATGGATTTGTTTATCCATGTTAAAGTGTTTTAATACTCTCTTTTTATAAATCGATTGATGTACGAATATATCATCCTTTATGTATTCTATCTGTAAACCAAGACAAAACTTTGTTTGTTCAAGGTCTTTCATTTCAAATTCATCTTTCTAATAATTTCGATCATTGTCATTCTCCTTTGAGGTTCCAATTATATTCGGATCATCAACATAAACAATTATAATCACAAATCCACTTGTTTTTAAATAAATACACAAGGACAAATATAGTTATTCACAAATACCCTTTTTAGAGATATTCACTTAGATGATTGTACCACATACGCACAGATTGTTTCAACCCATATAAAGATTGTTGCAATTTGATTGCACATATTTCTTTAGGTTTTGAGTTTGATGTTTTTGGCATTCTTAATCCATAAGGGATTTTCATGTATATATCATTATCCAAAGATCTATATAGATATATCGCAACCACATCCATAAGCTACATATTAAGTTTTTGGATGCAGTTAAACTCATCAAGTATCTAAATGTGATTGCATCCATAACAGGAGAATATGTTTCCTCATAATCAATTCCAGGTATCTGGGAAAACCCTTGTGTGATAAGACGTTCCTTATATCTTGTGACCTCATTATTTTCACTTCTCTTTTGCACAAAAACCCATTTGCATCCAATTGGTTTAACACCATTAGGAGTTTGAACGATGAGTCTAAATATTTTTTTATTCAATGAGTATAATTCTATTTGCATAACTTCTTTCTATTTTATCCAATCATGTCTCTTTTGACATTACGACACTGACATTGGTTCTTGATCTTCGTTATCATTTTCAATTTCCTTAATATAGAGATTGGGAATATTCCATCATTATAATTTATTTCATCTCTTCTTATGATTTTTTCATCATAGATATAGTTAATGGAAATCTCATTATTCTATGTATGCTTATGATTATTTTCATCACTTTAATTTTAAGATCATCTTCTTCATTTGTTTCTTTTGGGATGTTCTCTATGATCTGAGAACCAATATCATTATCAAACTTCTTTCTTTTTTCGAGGATTTTTATCTTTAAAACCAAGTGGTCTTCCATACTTTAACCGTGTTGTAGACTCATTTGAAATTCTTTCACCTGTATGACCTTTTGGTATCTCTATATGAGCAAGTGCACTTGCGATCAATATATATGATTTTGTAACCGATGTTGTATCATTGAACCCATCTGGAAGTTGATTTGCAATATTCTGCAAATTTATGATCTTTTTGCACTTCCATATTGCATTATTTTGTAGGAAGATCAAGATATAAAAATGATTGTGTTTTCCATGTTAAATCTTGTGAGGTTTGTTTTATTCCTCCACTGAGAATTCATTCTCATTAAAATGACAATCAACAAAAAGAGCTGTGAACATATCACACGTTTGTGGTTCAAGATATCTGATGATGAATGATAAATTATATACAATTTTAATTCCCAATGTTCGTTGTGGGCCCATTTTTGTCCATTGCGGAGGAGCAATAAGAACATATAATGCACAACCAATTACTCAAAGATGAGATATATTTGGTTCTTAATCATTTGCTAATTATAATAGAAAATATTTATGATAAACACTTGGCCTTATTTGATTAATGCTGCAACATGTAAAATGACATGTCCCGAAGCATAAACTGGGAGTTTTGTTCTCATTAGTAATGGTCAAGCAATGAGTTGGAGACGTTTAATCAACGATGCAACCATACCATTTTGTGTATGAACATGTGGTATGTGATGTTCAATCTCAATGCCAATCGATGTACAATAATCATTGAAAGCTTGGAAAGTGAATTCACCAGCGTTATCGAGTTTCACTCTTTTAATAGCATAATCGAGAATTGAGTTCGTAATTGTTATTTGAGCAAGAAACCTCGCAAATGAAATATTACGGGTCGATAATAGAAAAACGTGTGACTATCTGCTTGAAAAGCATCAATCAACACCATAAAGTATCGAAATGGTCAACTCGGTGGATGAATTGGTCCACATATATCCCCATGTATTCGTTCCAAAAACGATGGTGATCATGCCCTAATTTGACCGATTATGGTCTTATTATCATTTTTCATGAGAACAAGTAGTACATATGATCTCATGAGATTGAAATATCTTCTCATTTTATAATGGATGACCATTGGAGCTTTCAATGATTATCCGCATCATTATCGAACCAGAGTGACTCAGTCGATCATGCCAAATCTTGAACACATCTTTATATTTTTTGTTGAAGGTGACATGATTTAAACACTCTTATATTTTTGAAATGTAATCTAGAGGATAAAACTTGTAATTTTCTACAATATGTGTCTTTCTAGAAACCATTCTCATGATATAAAGATATTCACGATTTTCATCATTTATTGAATTCAACATGATCCATTTTTTGTGAATATATTTGAAACTCAAAAAGTTTCTTTGGGATTATGGAGAGAATAATGCATCATGTATAATAAATTTTATCCCTCCGAACATTATAAAATTTGCTTTTTCACATCTCTCAATTATTTTTCACTTCCAGATATTGACACCGGATTCATGTATTCTCATCTTGGAGAAATAGTTTTTATCTTTCAATATTATGTGCATTGTAGCACAATCCGCTAGAAATATATCTCCATCATTGATATTTAATCGTAACATTTTTAAGTTACTTTGATGCGATAAATATAGTGATGAACTTGAAAAATATATGAAATTATAGTTGCATATAATGTACAAAAATTAACAAAATACTACAATAAAAGATAAAAGAACTTAAATTAAACACCAAAAGAACAACACATTTGAAATTAAAATAACAAGCTAAAATATATATATAAAAAGAAAAATTCATGTCGATATCATTCATTGTCATTGTGGTACACGAAATTTGCGATTTCGAGATGCATTCCACCCTTATTATCATCAAGGAAGTCATCGAGATCATCAAAGACAACGTTCGTTTAAACATTTTTGCCTTTATCTTTTTATGACCGTTGGTATAAATTAACAAAATATCTTGGTGTACGATACACTTGAGACCAATGTCCACTCATATCGTACTGATCACATATTGTATCTTTTCTTTTCCAGTCACATTTTCATTTTAAGTCATTCAATGATCCTTCCTTTTATTATCTCCATGATGGAAATTGTTTGGTGGAATGCTTCGGCCTCGTCCTCTACCGTATCCATAACCACGAACGCGACCACGTCCATAGCCTCGACCACAACCGTGTATATATCGATGTCCACGGTCATGCCAATGGTTATAATTCGACGAAGACACATTTGTTTCATAGAATGGTGCAGAACCACTGGGACGAGCATGATGATGATTTTTCATTAATAGCTTGTTTTGTTGTTCTGCAACAGGAGAAGTTGCAACAACTCACGAAAGGTTTTAAAATCCTTTACGTGATATTTTTATTGTAAAATTACATTATCAGCATGAAATGTAGATAATATCTTCTCCATCTTATCGTAATCACTTACCTTTTCTCCACGGATTTATAATCCTGGAATCTCAAATTCAGCGAGTTATTCTTTGCCTTTGGGAGGATCATATATTTTTGGTGATCAACTGATTTTAAGAGATTCCCACAAATCTACAGAATCTTCTGATCATCTCATTTTCGTACATGACTCTCGCATGATTTTAGAGATGTTTATGATGATAGTTGTGATGTTTACATGTGATTTTGTATCCGTTTTACTTGTTTTCGTGTTTTCATGTTCTTATAGGTTTTAATACGTATTTGATTCATTTTGGAGCAAAAGAACATACACAGGACAAAGTACGAGCATCGAGGATCACAACGGAGCAAAAGGGACGAGAAACAGACAAGGAATGGCCAAGATGTGAACTTGGCCGGGCAAAGGCACGCATGGCCAAGCATATGCTGCAGCATGACCAAGCTTCCAAGACAAACACACAGCCCGGCCGAGCACACAACTCAGCACGACCGATGATACAACAAAGAAGATAGCATGATCGAGCATGAGCAAGAGCACGACCGAACATACAACAAAGAAGACAACACGAGCGAGCATGAGCAAGAGCACGACCATGGAGCAAACCGGCATGAAGAGCACGAGCGAGCAGTCCATGATGCACGACCGGGCTGAAGTGAAGAACCACCATGCACGACCGGGCATGACATGGAGCACGATCGTGCACTCAATGCATCAAACACCCCCGAGAGTGATGTTCAGACCAAGCACACATGAAGAACGGTCGAGCACTCCTCTTGGAAGAATGCACGGTCGGGCTTACCACCATGCACGATCGGACTCTTTATCATCAAATACCCCTGAGAGCTTTGCATGGCCCAAACATTCATTGAGCACGATCGAGCATCATGATGAAACCGTTCTAAAAACGTGGAAGAGATGCATGCCCGACCAGGCTGCATACCATGCCAAGTAGATGCATGTGTTAGGGATTAAGAGTAGTCCTAGATGATCAGACTTAGAACAACCGAGATCAGATCACAAAAGTAGGATAGTAACGGTTGAGGGTTAAGCAGATGAATTATAGATCGTATGGGTTTACTTTGAGGTACCAGCCACGAAAGTAGGGGATTACTCGATTAGGTCACGTTTCTATGCCTTGAGAAAGGGTAGGAATTACATTAGGATCGCCTGCTTTAGATATCTTAATTGGGAATGCATAATTAGATAGATTGATCGTTAGTTTCGGAAGCTTTACGGTGAAACCGTGTCCTAGAACATTTGTCTCATCGTCAAGAAATCATTAGTTTATTGATTTTCCTTATTCCACCTTAAACCAATATTCGTTCGTAACAAGTTTGATTTCTAGTTCGAGTTTAGTTTGTGTTGCATAGTCTCTGTGGGACAGACACCTAGAGTATACTACACACGTGGCGTGCACTTGCGTGTAGTTTAGGTTAATTTAGTTTAACTTGAATCGCATCATCATCTTTTGTTCGATATTATGATGGCGTAAAAAGATCATGGTTTTGCTTTTTTCTCCTCTGAAGAATTATATCTTTTCTCAATTGTGGCAATGAGCTTTTTGCATTCTAGATGCATTTTTCGCATCAAATGCCCATGTCATGTAATGTTTTCCAGAGGTTTCAATTGCCGTGATTTTGAGATTCATCAGGATCGTCATGATAACTATATTCAGAAATAAATTTTTCATTATCATAATAATATTTAGAATATGATATAAAAATAAATATGTTAATAAAAACAACAAATTGAAAAATTAAATTAGTAGATAAAATTAAATGACATGAATAAATGACATAAATAAATGACATAAAAAATAATTGGGTGGTATAACCTCTTTTGTAAAAATAAATAAAAGATAAATACAAAGGTATTAAGATATTACCTGGTATCCGAGTCAATAAAATTATATAATATAAAAAATATATTTTATGTTCATTATTTAGTCCATAATGTTTGATATTTAGTCCGTGATGTATTGTATTTAGTCCATAATGTTCGAATTTCAATCCAAGATGTCCGATATTCAGTCAATAATGTCTCGTATTCAATTCATGATATTCAGTCCATTATGTTCGGTATTTAGTCCATGATGTCCGGTGTTTAGTCTATGATATTCATATATATATATATATATATATATATTCTAAACTGAGTCCAGATTGAAAACTAAGAATTGATTAAAAAATAAATTTAAAGATTTTTTATGGCGTATTTTTTTACTGCGTAAGTTTTTAACGGTGTGAAATATATGGTTTTTATTTTTAATTTGTAAAAAGCGATCGTGTTGATAACATATTTTAAAATTAATTAATAACAATACTAGGATCGTAAATACATATAGATATATGATATAGAATAGAAGGCGGAATATCTGATATATCATCGTAGGGCTATACCGCTTCAAGAATACATTTCTATAAAATAATTATTAAATCGAAAAAAAACTGAAGAAAAGAAAAATTTGCCTTTAATTTTCAACGTGAAAAAACCCACGTTCTGCAGTTTTTCGACGTGAAAAACTGTCAAACCGTCTCAAAAGCAAGAAATTCAAATAGTTTTTCGACGTGAAAACGTGTTTCAAAGTTTAGAGCAAGAAAGAATAAGTGATTTCTAAATTGAGAGGGATCAATTTGAAATTAGCAACAAGGAAATGACTAGAATCAGCAACAACAGTGAAGAAGAGAGCACGAGTCAATCTTCAATGGCGTCAATAAGTGTAAGTAGATCGATTTCTAGGGTTTTGCAAGCTTTCGAGTCACAAAATGGTTTATTGATTTGAAATGGGTGTGAGTGTCAGTGAGTCGATTGAGTCGCATGAGTTGCATGATCATCTTCGACTCAGTGAGCCGGTTGTTTCAGTTAGTTAGTTGGGTCACAATGGTAGTTTGAGCGTCGCAGACGGTCCAAGTGTCGTTTGAATCGCATGGGTCGCTTGTGTCATTGAGTCGCAAGGGTCCTTTACGTCGCATGGGTCGCTTATGTCATTGAGTCGCAAGGGTCGTTTGAGTCGCATGGGTCGCTTGATATTATACCTCGTGGGTTGCTTACTATTATGCCCTGTGGGTTGCTTGAGTCGCATGGATCGCTTGAGTCTCAGTGAGTCGGTTGAGTGTCGCAGAGGGTCTGAGGGTCGTTTGAGTCAAATGGGTCGCACGGGTCGGTTGAGTCACATGGGTCGCTTAAGTCGGTAGAAGTATAATGTATTCTTGGTCATTTTGCAGGTGGCACCAAAGCCGAAGTTTGTGTATGAATTCAAGCACATGGACAGAATGCCAAAGATCACCACCAAGTATTATCCTCACGAGACAATAACGATGCTGAGAGGAATCTTAGATGAATATGAGTTGCATTACTTCGAGAAGGAGTCATAATTTAGGCATGTATTCCATTTCCAATGTGACTCCGCATTGATGAAGGTTCAAATGTCTATCCTACTAAATCACTCCGTGATTATATGGGACAAGAAGGAGTTGTGGTTCGTCTTAAACGACATTCCCATCCGGTACTTTATAATGGAGCACGCACTAATTTCCGGATTGTAATGCGGACCATATCCCAAAGAATGGGAGTTCCAAAAGGGTGATACATTCAGGCTGAAGAATTTCAGCTGTGGAAAGGTGACCCCTGCACAAGTCAGTGAAAAGCTTATGAAGGCGAAGAATTCCGACGATTGGAAAAGATTGGCAACTTTGATGTTGTTAGTGCAAGTTATGGTTCACAAGCCTTCAACAGAAAACTCTATCAGCCATGATCTCATTGACATGGTTAATGACTTGGAATTTGTGAAGGCTTTCCATGGGGGCGTTACACATTCGAGAAGATTGTGGATACTTGTCGCAAGCACGTTAGCGGGGAATCAGCGAAACCAAAATGGTATTGTGGTGGTTTCATCATCCCACTAATGGTAAGTTGTATATGATAATTTGAAATCTGAATGATTCATTAAAATGAGCCTAAACGACTATATGTACAAAATAGAACATTAGACCTAATTACGACATTAGAGCACTGTTTGATTTTGTCACGTAGTTGAAGGAGATGACCGCGAGACGCTTTGCCGTAGGTGTTGGCGAGCGTCTTCCACGCCTCGTAGGTGGAAGGGGCGCGCGCAATAAGGGGCTGAAGGGAGGCCGATATGGCTCCAAAGAGGGCTGAGAAGAGGAGCCGGTCTTGTTGTTTCCATGGATGGAAATTAGGGTTGTCAACGGACACACCATCGCGGTGGATCTTGTCCGGAGGAACAATGGAATTGTCCTCGATGAAGCATAGGAGATTGTGGCCTTCTAGGAGGGCTCGAATCTGAACATTCCATGTGAGGAAGTTGGTCGGCGTTAGCTTGGTAATGTTGGTCATGTTGATCGTGAGAAGAGTGCTTAGCGGATGTTGTGGATCGAAGGTTGGAGCCGCATCGGAGAGACGGGCGGTAGGGTTACTGGTTTGGCCGACCATGGATTAGGGTATTGAGGCGGCTGAGCAAGAGATGCAAGATCTAGGGTTAGGTGA
>CM071867.1:2609022-2637686 GCA_036759665.1 Gynandropsis gynandra
GCATCCATCATGCCCAAGAATGTGCAAGAAGATGGTTAAATCCAGTTTTAACCCAAAGTATGTAGATGTGATAAGGTAGATCGGAGATTCTAAGGTAACAATTACACAAGGGTCACAAGGGAAACAAGGGTCACAGAAGGTAATAATGGTTATTTTTTGTTTTCCAAGATATTCGAAGTATTCATCGTGCTGAACACGAAGAGGAAGCTTTACTTTCTGATCTGGAGGATTACGAGGGATGCAATGATCCCGATGTTCAGATATGGATGGAACATCTTCGTAGAAATCTGAAGGATATTTGTTGGGATGATATCCGTAAGCAAGAATTGTTGACACGAAAAGCAACTCTTGGTGATCAAAAGAAAGGGAACTGAAGGATTCCACCCATCCTTTTTCGAATAACGACACACTCTCTAACTCTCATCATCTTCCATCCACTTTTTGCCGAAAAATGTCACATTTCCCTACTTTCGTCCAAATCATTCTTCTGAGATTTCAGGAGAACTACCACGTAATCTCCTTCATCTCTTTCATTCGGTATGTTAATGTAGAGAATGTATGTATTTGACTTTTTTCGATTTTTGTTACAGGATATTCTGACGAAATTCTTCTATGAGCATATTTACGGGAAAACGAGGGACGACAACACGATAACGCTTAAATCGGATGTGTCTAACAAAACATGGGAAGTCAAGTTGGATGGCTCAAGATTCACTAATGGATGGAAAGATTTCTCCAAGGACCATGATTTTTGTATTCAGGATTTTTTAGTTTTTCGTCACAAAGGTGACATGATTTTTCACGTAACTGGTTTCGGAGATGATATATATAATCTACAATATGTATCATATATATCATCATCATCATCCGTAGAAGCAGGGTCATCTTCTTTTGGTCAGAGGATTTTCACGGTACTAGTCATGTGTTCAAATCTGGCTGTGGATGCAGTGGTAAGTGAACTCAAACATATTTATTCGATTCATCAAATCTAGTCGTATATGCATTACTTTGGCGTCGTTGTAAATTTATTCGGTTATCCCGGACACTTCCGATAGAGTTTGCGAGGTCGAGTGGTCTTTACGGTATACGAAGTAAGATTGATCTGATAATCAATTACGGACGAATTTGGGAGGCAAATCTAAGGCCCGTGAAACATGGTGGCACTAGCATCACCAGGGATTGGACAAAGTTTTGTCACGATCATGGACTTAACATGGATTGTACCCTCAAAGTCGAACTTCACGTTGTTCATGATGTACCTTGTCTACGATTTCCCCCTCTATCAGGGCTTACAAACAAAATAGTTTGAATTCCGTTGTATTTTGATTGCTTTGAACTTCATTTGAACAACAACATTCCTTTGAACTTAAAATTCATGTTTGTATTTGGTCGGTTTTTTTACTATTATTCAATAGAACGTATTATTGTTAGTATCACTATTTTTGTAGATTTACTATTATTGTAACAAGAGTCTCAGAGGGTCCAAGGGATGCAGAGGGGCAAAGGTCGCATGGGACAAAGGGTCGCAGAGGTACAAGGGTCGAAAGGTGACAAGTGTCGAAGGGAGACAAGGGTCACAGAGGTCCAAGTGATCGCAGAGGTCCAAGGTCGCATGGGTCCAAGGGTCAGAGGGGTCCAAAGGTCGCCGAGGGACAAGGGTCGCAGAGGTCCAAGGGTCGGGGGGACAAGGGTCGCACGGTCTAAGGGTCTAAAAATGTTTACTCTTTGATAATAGAAGATGTACTTTAGTACTTTGTTCTTTTTTAACAGTTTATTTATATTATTTGTAAATAATGTTTATTTTTTGAAAATGGATAATTCAACTTTGTAAATTGTTATTTTTTAAAAAATTATTCATATTATTTGTAAATAATTTTTAATAATAAAGCGTAAAGGGTCGTAGGGCTCCAATGGTCGCAGAGGTACAAGGGTCACACCATTTGTCCCTTGCGAATCTTTTACCCGTTCGACCCTTGACCCTGCGACCCTTTTACCCGTTCGACCCTTTACCCCTGCGACCCTTTTACCCCTGCGACCCATGTGACCGTTAGGGGTGGCCAAAAAACCTGCGCTACCCGTCCTGTACCGAACCCCGTCCCGAACCCGCAAAAAATTACTCGTACCCGCGGGTGCGGGTTCGGGTAATTTAATTTCATTACCCGCAGGTTCGGGACGGGTCTTTTAGTTTCACAAGCGGGTACCCGCGGGTACCCACAAAAAATTACATAAATACCCCTGATTTTTATGTTTACTACGTAAATACCCTTGTAACCCTAACCCTAACCCTAACCTTCCTCTTTCACACATATTTCCCCTTCTCTCTCCTGGCTTCATCGACGGCAGAACCTCTCTTCTCTCTCCTTGGTTCATCGACTGCTGCCAGCCGCCCGACCCTGCTCGCCCGTCGCCCGACGCTGCTTATATTATGCCGACATGATTTTTTTTTACCAATGTGCTGAGTTTGCATTCGAATCTCATTTCAGATTCTGATTTTTATGAGGGGTTTAGGAGATTTTCCATGATGGGAATATGCTTAAGGTGAGTGATTTCATTTGCTGAAGATATGTTGGAGGGATGATGTCTCGAGATGATAGGGATAATACCTTATGTTATGGATTTATCAACTTTTGGATAGAAACTTATTCCATTTGATTGCTGCCTGTTGAAGTCAGGAATATGGGACATAGATTATGCTTTCGTGATGGTGGATCTGATTCTTGCTTGGCTTAATAGGTAGAGTTCAGATCAGCTAACCCAGGTTAGCTTAGTTTCTCTCTCTCATAGCCGAAAGAATTATCGATTGGTGATGCATAGAAGAATCTGTCAACTGCTAGTAGCTCTGCTTGGGCATCAGACATAACAAAAAAGAGAACTTTGACACTTGTTTTGAGTTTTAGCATGCCCTTAGTTTAGTTGATAGTTCGACTATGTTGATGTTTGTGTTCTTGTTTCAAAGTTTGTTTAAATTAAGTTATCATGAGTGTCTAAGCATTGTCCAAATCGTTTCAGTGACACATGAACTTATCCATATGGTTTTTGCAGCTCGTTTTTCATGTTTATGCTGAGTTTTTATTTTCAGGGCGGGTACGCGCGGGTTCTAAAAATTTTGGCGGGTTTTTGCGGGTACCCGCAAGCTGCGGGTACGAGTACGGGTAATAAAACTAATTACCCGTGCGGGACGGGTTCGGATGCGGGTAGCGAGAATCTCGCGGGTACCCGCGGGTGCCCACCCCTAGTGACCGTGTGGTCATGTCTTTTCGAATTCCATCTAACGTCGATTCGATGTCATGTCTTTACAAATTCCAGCCGTTTCCTTTTTTCTAATCCATTTTTTCCTCTCATCATCTTCCATCCATTTTTTTTCCGAAAATGCCATATTTCTCTCATTTATTCCAAGAGATTCTTGTGCAACATCTATACTACCTTGTAATCTTCTTTAAAACACTCTCTGTCGGTATGTTACATGTAGAGAATGTACAGATTTGACTTTATTTTTCGTTTTTTGTTACATGACATTTCGAAGATCTTCTTTAATGAGTGTATTTATGGGAATACGAGGGATATTAAAACGGTAACGCTTAAATCGAATGCGTCTAACAGAACATGGGAAGTTAAGTTGGATGGCTCCAAATTTACTGATGGATGGACATATTTCTACAACAACCAAAATATTCGTATTGAGGATGTCGTACTTTTCCTTCACGAAGGTGACAAGGTCTTTAACGTCACCAGGGCCACTCCTGATGAGAGGGTTTTCATTATACCAGTCACACGTTCAAATCTGACCGTAGATTCATTGATAAGTGACCTCAAATCGATTCATCATATATAATTTGGTTATTATTCGACTTTTATTCATTTATACTGATGTAACTTGGTGATGTCGCAGACATTTCCGATAGGGTTTGCGAGGGAGAACGATCTTTACCGTAGACGATGTAAGATAATGATGTACCTCGATTGTGGAAGGTTCTATTATTGGCCAGCAGCTTTAAGGCCCGTGAGTCGTGGTGGCGCTTGCATCAGAGGGGGTGGAGACAGTTTTGTCAAGAAAATGGACTGAACGTGGGTTGTTCCCTCATAGTAGAACTGTTCTCCAATGGAGCAGAACCTGTTTTTCGATTTGTCAACAACATATTTTGATTTGAGTTGTATTTTGATTTCTTTGAACCTCATTTTAACTAGAACTTCATTTGATCTTGTGGATTTACTATTATTCAATTTTAGTGTTATTATTAGTATCTTTATTTTTGTGGATTAACTATTATTGTAACAAGGGCCGCATAGGGACAAGGGTCGAAGAAGGACAAAGGTCGTATAGGTCCAAAGAAGGGGCCAGGCACCCGGTGGAGCAGAGGGGACGGTTAAGATAACGAAGGTCGCGAGGGACAAAGGTTGTAGGGGACCAAAGGTCGCACGGGTCCAAGGGTCGCGAGAGACAAGGGTCGTAGGGGTATAAGGGTCGCAAATGTACAAGGCTCGTAGATATTTGAGTCCATTATTTGTAAATAACTTGATAAATTATTATTTTTAAAATTTTATTCATATTATTTGTAAATAATTGTATTTTGAAATAATAAATTATTTTTACTATTATTCAATATTAAGTATTATTGTTAGTATCGTTGTTTTGTGGATTTAATATTATTGTAACAAGAGTCGCAGAAGGACAAGGATCACAGGAGTCCAAGAGTCACAGAGGGACAAGGGTCGTAAGGGTCCAAGGGTCGAAGAGGTACAAGGGTCGCAAGGGTCCAAGGGTCGAAGAGGTCCCTCTGTGATATTTATACCTCTGCGACCCTTTGACCTCTTCGACCATTAGATCTCTACGACCCTTTTAACCTTCGACTCTTGTATCCCTCCGATCCTTTGATTCCTTTACCCCTACGACCCTTTGACCCCTTAGATCCCTAAGACTCTGTGATCCAGTGCAATAGTTTTTCTACGAAACGTGATTAATTGCAAGCTTCTTTGTTGACAACAAATGATTTTAACCTATTGACAACGAATCTAATGACGATTTCAAGTTACCCTCGCCGAATTTGTTGTGGTGTGGGAGAACAGTTATTTTCGCACAACAATAGAGATAAATCGAGGTGTTTTGGAAGAAAAAAAAATTGTCGACAAAGATAATATAAAATTATCAATATTTTAAAAATAGATTTGAAATTGAAACTTTTTTGTTCAAGAATATTTTTAAAGCACCCGATAATAGAATCCTTAAAAAGACAGTTCCATGATGGAACTTCCATCTATTACGTGTGTCGGCTCTTCAAATAGCATAAACTGCAAGCTGTTTTAACAGTACACGTGATAACTGCCTGCCGTTTTAGATGTCTCATCCATGGGATCTGGTTAGCATCGGTTTCCTCCTCGAACCTGGAAAAAAAACCTCGTCAGTTCAATATTTTGTTCTTCTTTTCAGTTTTTGATATTTTGATGTGTTGACCAAATATCTTAAAGCCTCAGGCAAAGCTTGAGAGGGAGATTCGGATGATCAGAAATCTGAGATACGAGGAAAGATGAAGCAGCACCATAAACTCACAGTGGCTCTGTGTCTGATATGGACGGCGACGATTCTATACGGCGAGATGTTAGCCTTCTGGATTCCTTCTGTTTTCTCTTGTTCATGGCCTCACCTTCTTCTCAAGGCATCTCTCTCTCTCTCTCTCTCTCTCTGTGTGTGTGTGTGTGTTTCTGCTCTTGTGATCCGTGATTCTGGAAATTTTCCCGAGAAAAATTATCGATTTGGTTTCGAAAGATGAATATTGTGTTTGAAATAATGGAGCCGACACGACTTTAGTTTCAATAGCATTGCTAGACATTGGTCGTGTTTGAATGTTACAGCTGAAAAAGGATAAATCATTTATGGAGAATTGGAGTGTTTATCATTGTATCTGTGATAGTGATTCTAATTTCTCTGGCTTCTCAATGATCATTGCTGATGAACCATCCATTATAATCTCTATTATAGTTGAGGCATATTGGGAATTTTAATCTGTCAGTGTTCAGCATAACTGCAAGAGCAATGAGTAAGGACCTCCAACTTCAAAAAAATGTGAAATTATTTTTCGAATTAAGGAGGAATATGGCCATTGTTTGGCGTGGCTTGGAGTTTCAGTTTCATTTGGCCATTGATTGCATAAGTTGGAGTCTTATGTATTGTAATCATGTTCATAAAGATATCAATAGTTGTTGAGTGGCTGTGATTGGTGTTAGACATCAGAGGCTTGTTTGAAATTTGGTTTTGTTGTAGACATGCTTGAAACATTGTCCGAGGATACCAATTTGGTTTGTTAACATCTGTCAGCTTTCGTTTTCAGACAGGTCGAGAAGATAGCGTAGGAAAATTTACAAAAGTAGCTGTTATTGCTGATCCACAGGTGATGAACTGTTCATATTCCTGCAAGATTTTGGTAGTGAAATTTATCATCTCAAATGTGTAATGTTTTCTCTTCACAGCTCATGGACAAAACATCGTTCCGTTTACCATCGAAAACGCTCGCTCTGGAGGTTGCACAATTTTATACTGATCTGAACCTGCGTAGATCGTTTTTTCAATCTATTTTGCCTACCAAACCGGACGTGATTTTGTTTTTGGGTGATTATTTCGATGGTGGGCCATTTTTGTCCGAGGAAGAGTAAGCTCTCCAAATCTTTCTTTCCCCTTTTGGCATTTCTTGAATCTGGAAGTTTTGAGAATACAAATGAACCGTTCTGGATGTGTGTTTTTGTGGAAATAGAGTTTCCACTGTTGCTGTAACTCACTAATTCTACAATTTGATTAGATGGCAGGAATCCTTAAGCCGCTTTAGGCACGTATTCGGTTTGAATTCACAAGGCAAAGTTGGAGAAATCCCTGTTTTTTACATTCCGGGAAACCATGATATTGGCTATTCTCGGGTTGCCTCTCATAAGCCAGAGGTATTTGAGCCATCACTTGCTTCTTTAAGTACATCACATATTTTAACGGAATGTTTCAACAGGTACTCGATCGCTATGAAAAGGAATTTGGGATCAGGTATCGCAGATTTATGATTGGAAATGTGGAGTTCATCAGCATTGATTCACAAGCCGTTGATGGTTGTTAAGAACTCGGTTTATACCAACTCTCGAAAATTTAATGTCTCGTTTTCTCCTCATAGTATACCTTAGACTTCTCAGAGTGACATGGAATATTAATTTTTAGGAAATCCACAAAAGGTTTTGACAGCTGAAGCTTGGAATTTTGTAAAAAATGTGTCTGCAAGTATGTTATCCATCCTTTGATTCATACTTTAATGCTTCTGGCATAATGTAAGTTCTATATTTGACGCCATTCTCGTCTTTATAGATGTAAAATCAAATCCTAGAGTCTTGTTAACCCATATCCCATTATATCGGCCTGATCAAACCCCTTGTGGCCCTCGTCGAGCTTCTTCCATCATCGATCAGGTAATTATTTTCTTAGTTTCAAGCGAATTTCATCGTTTAAAACAGTTTGGTTACCGTAGTTTTAATCTTCGTTTGTGTGTTTATGTTTGATCCTCTCTAATGTTTTCAGCGGATTTGGCGTCATGCTCTAGATCAAGAAGTAATGTAAACTTCTACGTTACCGTCTTTTCATATGGTGATCAAAAGATGAATTAACTTCACCCAGAAGCACTTATTCCGGCTACTTTTGTAAATTTGATGTTACAATGCAGGTACCAGAATTACATCACTGAAGAATCATCGAACAAATTACTGAGCTTAATCAAACCTGTAAATTTCATCTGTTCTCTTTCGTTTTTACTTTTACCACGACAAGCTCCATTTATGCATCAGTTTGTCATTCAAACATATCATAAAGTATAAATCTCTTACATTTGCAGATACTTGTGTTGTCTGGTCATGATCACGACCAATGTACTGTTACCCACAAGTCGGAAAAAGGGCATGTGACCGAGGTAAGGCAACTCTACTAACTGTAAAAAGATATTGTATATATCCATGGCGTTTAATCTCTGATGGGTAATTTTCGATATGTAGCATACTTTAGGTACCATAAGTTGGCAGCAAGGAAATTTGTTTCCTTCTTTCATGCTGTTATCCATTCGAAACACACAATCGCAAAACACATCGAATTTTGATAATATCGTACACACTCAGTTATGCTTTCTTCCATGGCAAACATTCATCTATTTATGGTAAGTTATAAATCCTATCAAGAACTTTTTACTGCTGATTCCAATTTCCATGGATGTTCTGAATCTAATCTCTTTGATATTTCAGGTACCTTTTTCTTTTCATATTGACCCTTCTTTCTCTCCTCCTATGGCCAAAACATGGGGTAAGCTTCTTCAGCAATGCAGCAGAATGCATCTCGAATGTTTTTCTCTCTCATAGCCGAAAGAATTATCGATTGGTGATGCATAGAAGAATCTGTCAACTGCTAGTAGCTCTGCTTGGGCATCAGACATAACAAAAAAGAGAACTTTGACACTTGTTTTGAGTTTTAGATGCCCTTAGTTTAGTTGATATTTCGACTATGTTGATGTTTGTGTTCTTGTTTCAAAGTTTGTTTAAATTAAGTTATCATGAGTGCCTAAGCATTGTCCAAATCGTTTCAGTGACACATGAACTTATCCATATGGTTTTTGCAGCTCGTTTTTCATGTTTATGCTGAGTTTTTATTTTCAGGGCGGGTACGCGCGGGTTCTAAAAATTTTGGCGGGTTTTTGCGGGTACCCGCAAGCTGCGGGTACGAGTACGGGTAATAAATGATTCACAAGCCGTTGATGGTTGTTAAGAACTCGGTTTATACCAACTCTCGAAAATTTAATGTCTCGTTTTCTCCTCATAGTATACCTTAGACTTCTCAGAGTGACATGGAATATTAATTTTTAGGAAATCCACAAAAGGTTTTGACAGCTGAAGCTTGGAATTTTGTAGAAAATGTGTCTGCAAGTATGTTATCCATCCTTTGATTTCATACTTTAATGCTTCTGGCATAATGTAAGTTCTATATTTGACGCCATTCTCGTCTTTATAGATGTAAAATCAAATCCTAGAGTCTTGTTAACCCATATCCCATTATATCGGCCTGATCAAACCCCTTGTGGCCCTCGTCGAGCTTCTTCCATCATCGATCAGGTAATTATTTTCTTAGTTTCAAGCGAATTTCATCGTTTAAAACAGTTTGGTTACCGTAGTTTTAATCTTTGTTTGTGTGTTTATGTTTGATTCTTTTTAATGTTTTCAGCGGATTTGGCGTCATGCTCTAGATCAAGAAGTAATGTAAACTTCTACGTTACCGTCTTTTCATATGGTGATCAAAAGATGAATTAACTTCACCCAGAAGCACTTAATCCGGCTACTTTTGTAAATTTGATGTTACAATGCAGGTACCAGAATTACATCACTGAAGAATCATCGAACAAATTACTGAGCTTAATCAAACCTGTAAATTTCATCTGTTCTCTTTCGTTTTTACTTTTCCCACGACAAGCTCCGTTTATGCATCAGTTTGTCATTCAAACATATCATAAAGTATAGATCTCTTACATTTGCAGATGCTTGTGTTGTCTGGTCATGATCACGACCAATGTACTGTTACCCACAAGTCGGAAAAAGGGCATGTGACCGAGGTAAGGCAACTCTACTAACTGTAAAAAGATATTGTATATATCCATGGCGTTTAATCTCTGATGGGTAATTTTCGATATGTAGCATACTTTAGGTACCATAAGTTGGCAGCAAGGAAATTTGTTTCCTTCTTTCATGCTGTTATCCGTTCGAAACACACCATCACAAAATACATCGAATTTTGATAACATCGTACACACTCAGTTATGCTTTCTTCCATGGCAAACATTCATCTATTTATGGTAAGTTATAAATCCTATCAAGAACTTTTTACTGCTGATTCCAATTTCCATGGATGTTCTGAATCTAATCTCTTTGATATTTCAGGTACCTTTTTCTTTTCATATTGACCCTTCTTTCTCTCCTCCTATGGCCAAAACATGGGGTAAGCTTCTTCAGCAATGCAGCAGAATGCATCTCGAATGTTTTACGGTCAAGCGGAGGAACAAAAGAAAAGAATGAGGATGAGAACTGTGAATACGAGATGGTTTGGGATGCGGAAGGATCGATGCATCTCGTAAAGAAAGTTCTAGAAACTCCCGTTAAACGTCAAAGCGAAAAACCCGTGATAGAAAGGTGCTACACTTGTATTGCCCATAGTCTCGATATCAATACGTAATTCTCATCACTATCGTTTGGAGAAGAAGTTTTCTTATTCTCGTTTTTGCCATTCTCAGGGGTAATGCGGTGATGAGATCAACAGCTAGGAAGAACACAGAGGAGATAGAAATCGTGATGGATCAAAGCGTGAATTCGGGGTCTGAGTCTCTGGTAAGATCTGCATCTCAAATGGGTCAATCGAGAACGAAACTTGTGATCCAACGAGTGATACGGACAATCAAAATGACCACAGTCATTGCAGTTATAAACGTCCCCATCTACATGATGTTGCTGTTCAAGGACTGGATAGAACAGTAACACCTGAACTTGAAAGAACCATTAAGGTTATGTCCGTTAGTTCAGTTTAGTTGTGTCAGCCATTGAAAGGCATATTTCTTTCTATCTAGACTAGATGTGTTGCACCTATTTTATTGGTATATCAAACAAAATATGAGGTATTTATCAATTAGATATCCTTCCAAAACTGGAAAAGTGCTTTAAGGCCTAAAGCTAGGTAGGTCTGGTCATCATTTCAGGTTTGGATTGGGGTATAATGGGTTGGGTTTTAGAAAACAATAACCAAATAATAACTGAATTTAAATTGGTTTGGTTCGGTTCGGTTATATCGATAAAATATTATAACCAAAATAAAACCGAATTCTAATTTGTTCGTTTATTATTCGATTATTTTGATTTCATTAATCATTTTATCATGTAAAATTACAAATAAATGATAATATTCTAAATATTTCAAATAATTCATGCTCTCAGAACCGTGCAATAAGGTCACGATATTTTACAAATTATAATATAATATATTAATTAAATTTGATATTTAATTTTAATTCTTAATTATATTAGATAAATATTCATTTGATAACTATCATTTATCTATATTTTTATGTAACCGATCGGTTATCCACGGTTATTCGATTAATAACCGAACCGAATCGAATCCATCGATTTTTTAACTTTCATATCTGATCAGTTATTTTATCTATACTCGAACCGAACTGAATCCATCGGTTTTTTAACTTTCATATACGATCGGCTATTTTATTTGTACTCGAATCGAACCTGAGGTGGGCTGTTACTTCCACTGTTACTAACCTGAGGTGGCGGTTGCACGACGTTTCTCAGCACATCCATAGCCTCGACGACTTTGACAGAGGTTGCAAGAATGTCATTCTGCTCATATCAAATGCAAAAGGAACAACTCCTCCATACTGGTCGGGTATAGGAGACTGCACCGACGGATAAAATTGCGGTGCAGATGCTGGAACTGTGGTGTCAGTAGGTTGAGGATGATGAAATTTACAGGTTACACTAAATTTGCACTGCCTCGTTTTCAAATAGTGGGAGCATTCATTCTCACCCTACAAGAGTAGCACATATGCAATGCATAAAGCTTACACATATATAAAATATACATTTGAGAACAATAAAAAACAATAAGCAAAGGCCTCCCTCTACCTCTCGTAGTGTGTATCCATGTATATTAAGAGGAACTTGGCTCATGGATCCACTTGTATTTTTTGGATGGTGGAACTTGCATGATGCCCCAAATTTACAGGTCCCAGTTTTCAAAAAGAACTGCAGATTGGATCCAATAAATGTTCAATAACAATCTTTAAGTTTCTTAATCCTTTAACAAACATTTAGCATCCAATAAGAATACATTGTTTTTTACGATATTACTCGACATGAGGGTTCACCTACTCGTTCAGGGTATGCTCCTGTATCTCTAACAGCTACCTCAACCTACACAAGGAGAAACCAAAATTCTGAATTCAGCATCTACATTACGAACAAACAATGAGAAAGATAGCATTTGCGACAACCAGACGAATCCTTTGTGTTACCATGTCCAGTTACGATGAGCAATCGAAAACAGGGAAACTTAAAAAATAACTCAAGCTTATCATATTCTTTGGCATCTCAGATTCAATAACCAGTAAGAACCCATATTACGAACAATAAGCATTATGTTGCTTCTAACAGAGCACGAATCGAGAAAAAAACAAGAAGCAATAAGTAGCCGAAGATCAAGTGAAATTACCATAGCATGGTCTCGAGGATGATTTAACGACACCTACTACCATATCCACAGATGTCGGTTCGCATGTAGTACACACAGTCAGGCGCTCCAGGTTGCTCCGGGAACATCTCGCTACTGCTCAACCCTAATTTCCACATCGATTCTGTACACAAGCAACACAAACCCATGGGAAAAAGTCACAAACAAACCCTAATTCCCCCAAGCATGTTTCAGAAATCCTAAAAGAAAACAGCCTAACAATAGCGCGCATGCGTATCAGAAACCTAGCTGAAAACACGATAACAAAAAAAAAAACTAACCTTCGAGGCCTGTCTCGGCACCTAAACTCAAATCGTGGGAGAGAGATCGTGGGAGAGAGAAGATCGTGGGAGAGAGAAGGAAATTATCTACTGTGTGCTGAGAGTTGAGAAGCTCTGAGAGAGCTCACAAAAATTATGCATTTTTAATATATAGATTTATATTTTATTCCTACTTACTTATTTCCAAATCTTTAAATATTTGTCTAATGAAACGAAAAATCTAAGGTAGGAATTTTCAAATTATAATCTACGTTGTTCAATACATGCATAAGAGTAGGGGTCCAAAACGGATTGTTACAGTTTAACTTATATGGATTGAATTTATTTAGATTTGTCTAGTGTAATACATATTTTATATGGATTGTAATTGTTTAAACTAATTCAATCCACCAAAATCTGTGGGTTGGTGTGGTTATGGGTTCACCCACGTTTAATTTTTTTATACAATTATAAATGGGGTAACTTCAAAATTATCTTCGTAAGGCTAAAAAATTTCAAAAACATCCTTCTCGAAAAAAATTTAACTTCGAAAATACTCTTATAAATGTTGATATTACCAAAATACCCCTGCAACCCTGGACCCAGTTCGACCTAGCGACACAATTCGACCCTGCGACCCAACGATCCAGTCCGACCATGCGACCCAGTTCGATACTGCGACCCAGTCTGACCCTGTGACCCAGTTCGGCCTTGCGACCCAGTTCGACCCTGTGACCCTGTGACCCAGTTCGACCCTGTGACCCAGTGCGACCAAAATCGTCGGAAATCGTCAGAAATCGCCGGAAACTGCCAGAAATCGTCGAAAATCGCCAGAAATCGATCGAAATCGCTGGAAATCGCCGGAAATCGCTAGAAAATCGTTGGAAATTACTCGAAATCATTGAAAATGCTGGAAATCACTAAAAATGGCTCAAACATCATTGGAAATCACTCAAAAATTACTGCAAACCGGTCAAAATGGAAGGAGATTGCTCAAAAATGGAAAGAAATCGCTCGAAAATAAAAGAAAATCGCTCGAAAATGGAAGAAAATCGCTCGAAAATGGAAGGAAATCGCTCAAATATGGAAGGAAATAGCTTTCAACTTTGTTTCTCTCCTCTCAAATTTGTCTTTCCCTCCTCTTAAATTTGCATTTCCCTCCTCGTATGTTTTTCACTAACAAAATATAAGGGCACATATGTATTTTCTCCAATTTTTTTCCATCAGATTTAGGAGGGTACTTTTAAAGTGTTATAGCCCTACGAGGGTATTTCTGATATTTCTTCATTATAAATTTATAAAAATATTTAAATATACATAAATAATCGAAATAAATATCTAAAAATGTCTAAAATTTGAAATTAAAATATATAATATTTTGGAACTTCAAAGTATTGAATAAATCATAACAATTTAGATAAACGAAATAAAGTTTAAAAATTCAAATGAAAACAATATTTAACAAAATATTTTGAAAGTGAAAATATCAAAAAATAATTTTCATCTTAATTTAAGATTTACAATTATAATTTGTGTTTCATGAAAAATATTATAATTATATGTTATTAATATTATATATATAATAAATATTTAATTTCAATTTAATCCTAGAAGATCAATTGGGTTGCCAATAAACACGTTGTCTTTGATCCAGACCACAAAATGGTTGGCTGGTTGAAGAAAATTTTGATACTAAAAAAAGACTCATGAATTATTAGGAGATGAGTTAACCGGATCAGACTGGTCCAGATCGATCCAAAAAACTCGAGTCATTTTTTAAACTTCAAAATCCGTTCTGATTTGGGACCCGGTTAAAAATAAGGTTTTGTGTTTTCTTCTATTTTGTTGTGGGTGATCGTTGTCTCTGTCTAGCATTTCTTCTATTCTTTCTTTCAGAAGACATAAACTATCGGCTCTCTTCTCCTATTTGCCGTCGACTCCACTTCTCATCTTAATCGTCTCCTCTTTTCTCCTTTTCGCCGTCGACTCTCTTCTCCTCTTCATCGTCTCTTCTCTTCTCTTCTTTCAGCACACGGAAATTGTCGACCTCCTATTCGCCGTCGAATTTTTTTGTAGTGACAATTTGGCTCGTACGTGTTCTTCTAAGTAAGATTCTGATAAGCTCTCTTGTTTATCTTACTCAATTTTTACAATTATGGGTTTGGAATTTCCATATTTTGTATTCGGATGTGTGATCTGGTTTGAGTGATTTTATTATTTCATGTATTGTTTTGCGATCTCGATATCTTGCAAACCACTGTAGATGTCTGGTTGATTTTTTGAGATTTTTTTGTGTGAAAATTCGAATATATTTTGGTTTATTTGTTGCGAGTTTATGGTTTTATATAATGTCAGTGTCAATTGAATAGGTATATCGAAAATGTTGTAGTTCAAATCTAGTCTTTTGTGATTTAACTCTAGCTTCAAGAATTTTTGGGTCAATGTTTATATTATAATCATGGTGAAAGTACTCTGTAATTTCAAGGATTATGGGTTAAAATGTTTGGATTCATGTGGATTTAGGTATTTGAATTGATAATCCTAAATATGATACATATTTAGGATGATTGAGGTGTTATTAAATTGCGCTGTAATGTAAGCTTCATTCGTTCTTGTTAATATTGTTGTGGGTTTATATGCTGCAATTGCTTATTACCGGTAGGAACGATATTACATCAATACATTCATAGATATTGGAAGACTCTAATATGAATAAGATGTTTTATCTTGTGATTTTGTTTGTTCGTACATGAATATGGATATGATGATTTACAAATAATGGAGGAGCATGAGACGTGGTTGCATTTTGCTGCGCGAGGACTTTTCATCGTATGATCAATCATGTGACAAAAGAAACATTTTTGAACCTTAGTCTGATATGCATTTTTGTTTATGTTGCACATGAATTGATACTGAATCAACGGTTTCATAACTTTTCTTTCTTTTCTCGATCTTGTCCCTCAACACCATATCGAGGGGCAAGATCGAGAAAAGAAAGAAAGGTTATGAAACCGCTGATTCGGGATCAGTTAATGTGCAAAAGAAACAAAATACAAATAAGACTAAGTTTCAAAAATGTTTCTTTTGTCACAAGAATGGTCATATGAAGAAATCTTGCACGACGACATTTTCGGAATTCATTCTGACATTTTTGGAAAAGAAGAATTTTGCATTTGAATACATTTTCTATGAATTCAATTATTTAGTATTGTATTTTTTTAATTTTTTGTATGTTATATTTGATTTTTTTTTCCCGAAAATTTCAAAAAAACCCCAAACAACCCGAATAATCTGAAACTAGGGGTGGACGTTTCGAGTTTTGATCCGAGTACCATGGGTTCAGTCTGAGTTTAGGTTCCTCGGGTTATAAAAAATTGAACTCGAATTGAACCCGTTTGATTTTTGGTCTGGGTTTCGATTCGGGTTTGGTTTTTCGGGTTTTGAAATATTGAACCCATATGGGTTTGGAGAGAGGAGAGGAGGTGGAGACGATGTGAAGAGAGAGGGGCAGAGGTGTGAGACTCAGGAGAGGAGGCAGAGGCGTGAAGGTGAGACTCAAGAGAGGAGGCAGAGGCGTGAGGGTGAGACTCATGAGAGGAGGCAGAGGTGTGAGACCCAAGAGAGGAGGCGAAGTCGTGAGGGTGAGACTCGAGAGAGGAGGCGGAGGCGTGAGACTCAGGAGAGGAGGCACTGTGAGACTGTGTGGGAGATAGGAGGTGTTATGAAGAGAAGATGTGATAAAATATGGGTGGGCTAGGCTAAAGAAAAATAACCCAGCTCACGGTGGATGGATTGGACTAATCCATTTAGCTTAATTTGTAGCCCATATGGGCTAATTCATATGGATCTACTAAAATTTTGACCCAATCTATGAGCTCATTTTTTATATGAGCTGAAAAAGCTCAAGCCAACCCGCATACAAGTTAAGTCTGGGTCAACCAGCGGGTTGACGATCCACTTAGCATCCCTATAGAAAAGTATAAGATTTTTGTTCTAATCCACATTGAAAAAACATTATAATACTTTCTCCCACGTTCAGATCCACATACAAATGGTGGATATCGGAATCTGAAGTTCAACTTTGGATATTCAAATTGAGATAAATCAATTTGTAATATCATATTAAATATGAGTTTAGGTGTAACTCAACTCAAAAGTTAGTTCAAGATTTTAGAGTTAACAATACAATATATAAGAATCTGTGAGATAATTTAAAATAACACTATCTCTATATCTAAATTCGGGTTTAGAATGTGAACATCGTATTCAGAAATCCAACATCGGAATCTTCAACTCAGGATGAATTTGATTCTGATATTATATAATATTA
The DNA here is from genome assembly GCA_036759665.1 of Gynandropsis gynandra. Lineage (NCBI taxonomy): Eukaryota > Viridiplantae > Streptophyta > Magnoliopsida > Brassicales > Cleomaceae > Gynandropsis > Gynandropsis gynandra. The sequence goes on from CM071867.1 coordinate 2,625,896, forward strand.
AATATGAATTTGAAATCTAACAAATTCTAGAAAAAACTAGTTCTCAAATTTATGATTAACCATTTATATATAAAAGTTCATGATTCATATCCTATTCAAATTAGAAAAACTATTTTTTTTAAAGCTATTGAATTTTAAAGCAATCGCTCAATTTATAAATTTGGATTTTCCCAAAAAATTATGAAAAAAGTTTATATAAAATAGAATAAAAATTCGTGGGATTTTTACACAAAAATCCAGAAATGCTAAACTAGTCAACCAAAAGAAAAAACAAAGCTTCCCTCCAATAGATTTGCCAAACTCTAGTTTTTATTGCCAACCCTATGAGATTCTATTTGGGCACTGAAATCTCAAAAGTCTCATTATTCGTGATTTTTGGAAAATAAAAACTGAATTATGTTATATTTATGTATTGTATCCTATAAGTTTCCGAACTTATTTATTATTCAAAAGCTTCCAAAGAACAACTGAACATATTCGGTCCATATATACATCACAACACAAGATAATAGAGGCCACCAAAAGGATTTATTATTATTATTATTATTTAAAAACCTATATTTATTGACAAGTTAAATTCTTTAACTTCTTAAAATATATATTGAATATATTGGAAACTTTAAAAAAATTTTATGATGATATTATAATTTATTTCATCTTTATTTGAAGATTTCAATATCGTTATTTATTTATCATATGAATTGTCATATGTTAGTTTTTTTCATTTAGAGTATCCAATTTTATACATAAAAAATACATAGTTTATATCTTATTCGCGTAACACAACATAACATACAGATTTTAAAATTAAACATAAATTTAAATGATAGACAAATTTTCCCAATTTTGTATATAATATTAAATAATGATAAACATTTGATTTATCTTACATAGATCTAAATCCATGTGTCTTTACTCAAACACACACAAGGTGAAGTTAGAGCTCAAAGTACTCAGCCAAGGGTCTTGTTCTTTATCATTCCATTGGTACCACCAGGAAAAAAAAAAGAGAAGAAAGAATAATTTGAACATCACCAATACTATCTTTCATTTCATCCGGCAAGAAAAACCAAAACCCTCTGAGGACTTTTCAAGGGAACTCTCCATTTCTTACATGACATCTCCTCTGTCTGTCTCCTCTTGCTAGATCGATCGGCGGATATATCTTTCTCTCTTCTTTAATGCAAATTTCCACGCACAAAAAACCCAAAAGAATTGTATATTCAATCCATTTAGGTTGAAAAAAAAACTCAAAAGAGGTTTAAATAAGGATTTTGCACGAAGAAGAGGAAATTTATTTGGAGATGATGGATTGGTCACGCGCCATGGAAAGATATTTATATGTATATATCGGGGATATATCACGAATATGGGCATATATACGTAAGTATATGGCACTATATATAGGTTAGAGGGAAAGGGCTTAGTCTTCCTTGTTTGGTTTTTTTTTTGGGGGGGGGGGGGGGGGGAGGCGGTGGAGTAATGGTGATGATGGTGAAGAAGGGATTGAAGATTAAATAAATATATAGAGAGGAAAGTCTCGGAAAAGATAACGTAGAGAAAAGGTACCTTGGATTTGGTAATGAAGCAAGCGAGGACAAGTGAACATGGTCAGATTTTTGGTTTCATAACGTTGGGATTTGCATGAGCTGCTTTTTGCTTCGTCCAAGGAAGTGTAGTTTCCTGAAATCATTAACTTTTTATAATCTTCATAAAGTATTCTACCCCATATATATATATATATAATATTCATGTATTTATGTTAGAAGCGTTGTAGTTGACTTTGCATTCATAAACTATTTGTTAAAAAACCATGGGTAAGAGGTTAAACAAATAGATTCATTTTGCAAAATCTGGCGTCCGATTGATTGGACATCCTTATCAACGAATCTTCATTATCAATTTTAATGGATTTCCGTTAAACATTTGGGTATTTAACCCATTAAACAATTCTATTTTCAATATAATCTTAAATCAAAACAACAAATTCTCTCAAACACTAGAAGATCCCGACGTTTCATCGGTCACGGAGGTTTGTTGGGAGTATCGCTAGAGCCCCGCCACCACCTCTTTCGTCACCATACTGTTCTCTGTCACCTATATCGGCGTCATCGATATTTGATGACGAAGATGATAGTTTTTGATACCTTCGACAAATGTCCAACCGTTCATATATAATCGATCACGGACACCCCAAAGGAACACTATGGTATAATTTATCTAAAAATATATGTTGTATTGTATTTATTGAAATTTTCTAATGTTTTCATTTACATATGTAGATTTGACGTTAATGATGTTCTCAAATACACGAACAACAACATCATTCAAGGTTCCATGCGAGATCAATTATATTATTCCTCACAAGTGACACTAGAGTTTATTCGCTTTTGATGGTGATGCACATCACAAGTTTTCTTTTGATATAAAATTTTAATTAAGTATCTATCAAATTATGAAATATATTAAATTTCTTTTTTCATTTTTTAGAGGGCTTACAGATTGCGTAAGAAGGACACATCGCGTATCTATATTGCATGATATGCAATCACGACTGCGACTGATGATGAAAAACGTCAAAAGAAACTATTACAACAAGAACACCAAATCAGAATGGGCAAGAGAGATTTTCAACTAACTCGTCGAAAGTTGGGAGTCAGAAGATTTCAAAACCAAAAGCGAAAAGGCCAAGAAGTGTCGATATGAACAAAAAGTTCTCGGGGATAGTCTGTATCGCCATATATCAAGAGCAAAATCATTTCCGAAAAGAAAAAAAGAATAGGTACAAAATTTATAAGTTATATTTTATTATTATTTAAAATTTTGTCTAAATAATATTAACTTTATATTGCAGATGCAGAAGATCAGAAGAGAAATGATGCTTCTTGAGCTGGTCATTGAGACACTTACCAAGAATAAGTCTGTCTTCCAGGAAGAGGCTGATGAACCCAAGTTGGTCGACCCTTGGGCTGTACAGATGGAGAAGATAGTAATGGAGAAGATCACACAACAATCACAAGTTGTCGGTTCATCTCTGGATGAACTTAGTCCTTTACAAAAGGACAAAATATATTTATAAGTAAAAGTTTTTTCATTTTTATTTTCAATTGTTTATTATAAATATAAATGGTTTACTAATGTTTAATTATTTTATACAACTGTTTGTTAGATTGTATAAAGGGTATTTATACGGTTTGAGTTCTTTACAAAAAAAATATTTTAGAGGATGCCACGATTGTACCTCTATGGTTTAGGAGACGTTTAACGGTTGAAATCATGTTGAAAATTACAATGAATTGATTGTTTCAACAGTCGATTACCAATGACGTTGAATCTATTTAAATTTGTTTGTAAAGACTAATTGCAAGGGAAAATTTTCATTTCGAATAGATTTAACCATTGGAAATGACATATTTTTTTTGTATTGGATTCGTTACGAGAAAGAGAAAAAATATAAGATTTTAGCATGAATTTTCTTTGATTAAAGGTTGTATTATATTTGAAAAACGTGTTTTGGTGTAAATCACTCCAAATTTTAATTTTGTTTTAAAAAAAATTGTATAGGTCATATATATATATGAACAATTAAATTATAACCATTAACCAAAGTTGTAGGTTTACATTTTATCTATTTTTCTCATCCTTATGTTGTTTTCTTTTTATTCTTTATTTTGGTTTATTTTATAAATATATGAATAAAACATTTTTATTATTCAATTAATAAAATATAATTCTCTTTCTATCTCAGAGCTTCATTTTAACACTTTCTTTCTCATTCTTCAATAGATTCTCGGTCATGTGCATTTCGCTCAATATTTTCACCGATTTTGTTAGATTGTAAAGCTATTGTGATAGCATTGGAAGTAAATCTAAATTTTCCCAAACATATGGTGAACCACTTAAAGAACCTACCTACTATCCTAAATTGATTGAAAAACTTGTTTAATTGACAATCACTAGGTCTAATATTAGTTTTATTATAAAAACTTTAAGTCAATACATGTCAAACCAACAAATATTTATCTTTCTACTGCTCAACGAGGCATAGATATACCAAAAAATGATTCAGGTCTACGAATTTTTTCGTCTAATTATGGTATTCAATTAAGAGGTTTTGCAATGCATATTTCCCATATTGTTTAAATACACGACGTTTTGTTATAAGTTTTTGCATTTTTTTTTGGAAGTCAAAGGAACAAATGACTATTTTCTATATTAGTGCAGAGGTCGATTCTGTAATGGCTAATGAAACTTGTGAGATAATTTGACTCTCGAATAGTATTCATGAATTATCTTTTTTTTCTTCGGAATTTGTGTTGTTGTTTGTCTGTAATAACAGTGCAATGTGTAAGCAACCCAATACATTACGAGCATACAAACACATAAAGATTTAATTCCATGTGTTTCGTGAGTGGATTTAGTCAAACTTTTGAAGATGATACACATATAAAGACACAATCAATTTGTGGACGTCACGATGAAATCATTGTCTTCAAATCAATTTCAGACTCTAATTTACAAGATGAAAGTATCCAAAATATACTCATCATCTTGAATTAGAGTGTTAGATTATAAACATTAACATATTTTCTTAGGTTATATGTTTCTTTACACTATCAAAATATTCAAAACTACCAATAAAAATTCGTGTTGGAACCAACCTAATTTATGTTGGCAAAACGTGTTTTCAACGTTAATCCAATGTGAATTTGGCATTGGCTATAAGACACCATTGGTAAACGTTAAGCATTCAATTTACATTAGAAATGACAATAAAATGCCTACATGAAGTTGTTGCCCCATATCGAAGCAACATCAACGTTATCGCGTTAATAAGGTCAATGATGCTAGGGTTGAAAACTACATTGGAAAGTTTATCCCCAGATTTAACGAGAATTTGTGTTACCCTTTGTAACTTAGGGGTAACGCACAATTGTGCTACAACAGGATAAACATAACTAACACCAAATGACTTTACACTTTCTAACGACAATTCGACGCAAACATACATTGAAAACTCTAAAAAATTTCCAACGCAAGGTGTAACATGGATGGTGTGGACAGGGCAACGCCATAAAAACATCTATTGTGTTGGTATTTTTTGTTTATTTATTAATATTTTAAAAATTTTATGTTGTTTTATTTTTATTATTTTTATTTTAGTTTATATATAATACATGTATAAAACATTTATTGTTTAATTAATACATATCTAATTTTCTTTCTCTATCGAAGCTTCATTTTGACATTTTTCTCTCTCATTGTGCGATAGATTCTTGATTATGGTAAAGTCCATTGATAGATGTTTTAACTAATGTGATACATCACGACATAACACTCACTTCACGTCCATGTTTGGTTCTAAAGCGCTTATATGGAAAATAAAAGTCTAACATCGAAATATTCAAATTAGGATGAACCTTACTAGGATATCATAAATGAGTTGGGGCCTAAGTCAATCCGAAAGTTAACTTAAAATTTTAGGATTGTCTAAGAACATAGGTGTATATAAATCCATATAAATGTGATATGTATCTAGATCGACATTCTTGAAAATAAGATGGTGAAACGGAGAATTGAAACCCATTAATAACCCAAAAATCTAAAACTTGTTTGAGGATCTTGAACACTCCAACCTTTACTTCATCCCGATGAAAAAAAATCAAAATTTGATGCAATAATGCCACATCATTTGTGGTTTAGCATTGATAAATTAAAAGACCACTTAGACACAAATCTACTTACACTACTAAAAAGTGTAAATATCAACGGATGGATCAACAGATCCGTCCCTTGAAATATTTACCAACAGATACATCCGTTGAAATTTTAATCAACGGATTCCAACGTATCATTCCGTTGAAATATTTACCAACGGATCATTGTGTTAAAATATTTACCAATGGATTCCATGGCGAAGCATTGAAAATCCCTAAACTTTATCAATGGATGCTCGTTGCAATTTTTCCAAATTTCCAACGGATATGCCTTGAAAATTCCAATGAATGTCCCTTAAAAAAAATCATAATTATAAAAATTCTGCACCTAACCATCGTCACGTTTTCAACGGGCATCCGTTTGAAATTTCAACGGATGCCCCTTGAAAAAATAAAAGGTTGTGATTTGAATCTCTTTGACTGGACATCAATTTCAACCGTTGAAATTTCAGGTATTTAAGATGAACAACTCATTTTCAACATATTCAACAAAAACTCATACATCCTATCAAAAACTCTCCTAAACAATTTAAACACCATACACTATGATATTGAACGATTCACTGATCATAGAGGATAACTGACTAGTTTTGGTGAAACTCCGCCATAAATCATTTTTGCATTGTCGGGATAGAAGAAGAAGAAGACAATATTTTAGATGATTTATAAGATATTATTTTATTTGTATTGTTTGTTTAAAATATTAAATTAAAATTTTGATAGATTTTGAATTAATATCTTAAGTTTAATATTTATCAATATTTTTTATTTTTTTTAAAGTTTGGCATATAATCATCGCATATCCGTTGATTATACAATCATAACATCAATGGACACCCGTTGATATATTTAAAATTTATATTTAAAAGTACCAACGGGCATCAGTAGGCAATTTCCAATTTTTCTGTAAAAAATTTCAACGGATACCCGTTAATATATAATCATTCGAACGGGCATCCGTTGAAATATCCAACGGACATCTGTTGACATTTCCAATGATCTAAAAATAATAATAACTCGTAAAAAAGCACATATTTGTTCAGTCTAGTGTCGTTTAAAGGTTTCACAGGCTCAACGAAAAGCGCATGATTTTTATGAAGCTCTAAGTTTGTTCGGGTCAAACGTTTTTAGATGCAGTTTTTTTCGGGCCGCACAATATGTCGTGTGCTCTAGTTCTTCACAAGAAAATGTTTGCTCGGACGTACAATGTCCATTATTAAGGGTGTAAAATGAGCTGGCTCGGCTCAACTCGGCTCAGCTCGCCTTCAGCTCGCCAAAAAACGAACTGGCTTAGCTCGGCTCGTTTTTTAAACGAGTTGGATCTCAACTCACTCAGTTCGGCTCGCCTCTAGCTCGCCAAAAAATAAGTTGGCTCGCGAGCCAGACTATTTAATTATTTTGAATTAGTTGTAATATCATATATGATAAAAATATAAAACGAACTAAATAAAATATCGAAAATATAAAAACATTAATTCAAACAAAATGTTATAAAATATCATTGTACTAAATAAAAATTAACCGTCTCCAATAAAAAGTATAAAATATCATTGTACTAAATTCGACCGCTCGTAACTTTACTAAACTGTTTTTTTATTTGTTATATCAATTATTAAAAAAAAGGAAAAATACATTATTATAGTATAATATGTTTAAACAATGTATTATGTTTTGTTCAATGCAATATTATATATGATATACAAAAAAGGAAAATATTTTATTTTTGTACATGATTTTTTTTCAGCTCGTCAGCTCACGAGCCAGCTCGTCTAAGCTCGAACTCGTTTTGGGCTCAGCTCGTCAGCTCGTTTTTTAAACGAACTAGAAAATACCCACCTCGACTCGCTTAAATATGATCCGAGGTAGAAATGGCTCGCGAACCGACAACTCATTTTACACCTCCATCCATTATCAACATCTTTTACCCACAAAAGGGTAACAACCGTTTGATCCTAATTGCCTTAAAGTTTTTCTTAATAAGTTCCGAAAATTACAGTGAGTAATTTTCGTGGTTGGTCTTGTAATTCTATCATTAAAAATAAATTTGAGTTCAATTTAGTAACCTTTTATATAATTTGATCTTTATAATCCAAACTAAATACAATATGATCACAAAGTCTTTATATTGTTACCATATTTTAATGTTTATGTTTGGAATTATGTATCTCACAATATCGATTTCATTCCAAATTAACTATGTTAAAAAAATGTTTGAAAAAAATAGAACACATCCAACATGGACATGGAAAATCATACAAATGGTGCTTTCTGACCATTAAAATTTTTTGGTAATAATTAAACCGTACTATATATGATAATTACGATATGTACCATTTTAAAGTGACTTTATAAATAAATGTTTGCATTATGAGTTTATATAAGTCGTAAACGTGTGTACACATCTATCTGTCATGTTCTGCATTTGGACCAACATTTGGACCCTTACATAGTTCTCATGGCTTATATTTAACAACCCTTTAATATTTGTGACCATGAAGATTTTTTTAAATTAATTTGTAATAATGATGTAAAATGGATGATTTCGGTTTAGCCTAGCTCCAAAAGCAGAAAAATGAACAATGAACTGATTCACGAGCGGGATATGTCATTAAAAATTTTCATTATATAAAACCTATTACCATAATAAATCAAATAAAAAATTTAAAATTAAAATATCAAATGAAATATAAAGTTATGAAATATTAAAATGTCCATTGAAATGTTATGATAAATTGTCTCACATCGGATAGGATATGAACTTTAGACTCATATAAAATATCGGATAATTTTAATATCTGGAGCTAGTTTTTTTGATTAGTTAGGGTCAAGCCCATTTTTTAAATGGTATCAGAACCAGATTCGTCTTGATTTGAATATACCGATGTTGGACCCCCGATTACGATGTCTCTAGGACCGAATCTGGGAGTGAGAGAAGTGTTATGATAAATTGTGGATATGAACTTTGGACTCATAGTGTTGGGTAACCCTAAACTCTTGAGTTAGCTTTTGAGATTAGTTTGGTCCAAGCTCATATTTGACATGGTATGAAGCCAAGTTCGTCTCGATTTGAATATACCGATGTTGGATCCTCGATTACTATGTTCGCACTCTAGGACCGAACCTCGGCATAAGGGGAAGTGTTATTATAAATTTTCCTATGTCGGTTAGGACATGAACTTTAAACTCATATATAGGATACTGAACAACCCTAAATTCTGGAGTTAACTTTTGGTATTAGTTAGTCTCAAACTCATATTTGACATGAAACGTGAAAAAAATCAATATATTAAATCTCAATTCCGTTGAAAACATTTTTTATGACTTTTTGTTTAACAACAAATTATCATTTTTAAAATCTATATATAATAATGACCATTTCATTATATATATATATATATATGCTTGAATTTTGCATGTTTTCTTTTATGTATAGTTATAGCATGGACGTAGTTGTCGCTCGGTATGACCCATTGTAGTTTGTGAGACAAACTTAACAAGTAACATATGCCAAATAATAGTGGTTGTCGGTTCTTTCGACCAATATTTATGAACATGTATAACACTTCACATGCATGGCAATTACAACATTTTAACCTATACAGATATGTGTATATATACATATATATATATGGATGTATGTATGTACATACCAAGAAAAATGGATTAGAATATCCTATCAAAATATTTCTATTTGTGTTATGATAAGTTGTTCCACATCGGTAACATAACTTGAAATCGTATATATAGTAAACTCTTGAGCTGACTTTTGGAATTAGTTAGACTCAAATCTATATTTGACAAGGTATCAAAGTCTGATTCGTTCCATTTTGAATATATTGATGTTGGACTTCCAAATGTGATATCCACGCTCCATGACTGAACCTGAACGTGAGAGGAAATATTATATAAGTTGTTCCACATCGAATAGGATATGAACTTTGGACTCTTATATATAATAATGAATAATCCAAAACTTTTGAATTAGCTTTTGGTATTAGTTAAATCCAAACATATATATATATATATATATGAACAATTGAGAGATATTTACGGTAAATTGAAAACATCTTAAGATTTAAACAAGAATGTTGTATGACAAAATACAAAAAAAAAAATGTTGTTTGACAAAATACAAAAGGGGTAAAATTAGGCATGAAATGGGGGAAGATGTCGAAAGAAGACAAAAGCTTCGAGATCAGGATCATGGGGACATGTATCCGGCAATACAGCTTTGGTTTCTCCACTTGTGAGGTTTTTTTCGGTTGGCTTTTATTTTATTTTTGTTTATTTTTTAAATCTATAAACCCCGAAACTTAAAATAAATTAACAAACAAAAAGATTTGATTGTTTCCTCTATATATATATATTCTTCCTCACTTATAGTATCAGTTTCAAGATCACATCCGATTCGGACCATGTAAGAATTAAAATAAAATTGATGATCGTAAAATATAAAATATCTTTTTAAAACCAAAATCAGATTCGTAAGCCCAAAAAATTATATTGAGTATATATGAAAATGCTTTGATGCATGCATTGGGTTGGGCTTATTTATGTTATAATATATAAAACTAACTTGTCACATCTTGTGCCAACGCCCAAGCCCAGGATTAGGCCCATGACATTGGTTTTCTTTTGCTTGAAAGAAGGCCCAAGGGCTGTAAAAGAGAGTATCCAAATCTGTTTTAAGTCTTATACTTACACAATAGATTTCAAATCTTAGTATAAATTGATTGAGGTCACTTAAAATGAGAAATACAAAAGGTTTTTGCACAAAGAAAAAGAAAAAAGAAAGAAAGAAGGAGAGGATAATAGTAGAGAAAAAAGATCGTTTATCTATTATGTGATGCGAGAGGGTGTTAACATTGCGATCGTTTAAGACACTGTTCACGGTCGTCTGATCATTGGAGGAAAATTAATGTGAGAACCTTTACACTTTTTTTTAGTTCATAATCATGGTGAATTTTCATTAGTGGCATAATATCCAACATATTATTTATTAATTGGGTGCATGAGAACCGTATGAACTATACAAAATGATAAACATGTATTTAGAAAGCTAGAATTTTAGTATTCGTGAAATTTAAGAATTTTGTATGATAAACAATGGAGTTTGTATGAATAGTGTTAGCAAGATATAAGTGTATATTTAGGATCTAATGAGGTACAAAAGAAAAATCTAGGAAGTTGGAGCTCTTTCAGCGAGATATAAGTGTGAATTGCACTACGCTATATGTGGAGCTTGAACGAGCATAAAAATTGCATGATCGAGTGTACAATGAGGAAGACGGTGAAAATGTCGAGATTTCTGGCGAATAGAATTGACCAAGTATTTTCCTTTCGGTGCGAGCATTTGGCCGAGCACAAGGGTGGCTGACCTTAGTGTTTTCTTTGTGACGTGTCGATTCATCGGGGACATGCTTGATCGAGTCACTACAAAAAAACATTGAGTTTCCAACGGATGGGGCAACGGATCCGTCCGTTGGAAACAAATCGTAACGGATTTTAACGGAGCAAAGAATATTTCTAACGGACCATTTTCGTTGCCATCCGTTACAATTTACGACGGATTTGCAACGGAAATTGCCCGTTGCCCTATCCGTTGCAATCCGTCGCAATTTGTAACGGGTTTCTAACGGTAAGTTTCCGTTGGCAATCTCCGTTAATCTCCGTTAGAATCCGACGCAATGAATGCCAACGGACGTCCGTTGCAATTTGTAACGGACATCCGTTAGAAATGTTAACGGAGTACCGTTGCAATTGTGAATATCGAGGTTCACCGGTCGAAATAATTTCACGTGAACGTCCAACGAGCATCCGTTATACTTCTCAACGGGCATCCGTTGGAAAGAACAATATTTAGATCTAAACCGAGGTTTGTAGCAAACCATATACAACAAACATATTTTCAACACAATGTCGTCTTCTTCGAATCGAAATATATATAGATCGAGAGAGTGGATGTATAGAAGAAAGGATCCTATAACCGAAGAGTTTACGCAAGAATTCTTACACGGATTAGAGCAATTCATGAGTTTTGCGTCGATGCAACCTTTGTGTCAAGAACGCGGAAC
>CM071867.1:2641830-2715373 GCA_036759665.1 Gynandropsis gynandra
ATTATCTATTTTATTGTTAAATATTTTAAATATAATCTAAATTTAAATTTAAATGTTTCAGGTTTGATGAAGATGATGTTTTGAAACACACAAACAACGTCATAATCCAAGGTTCCCTCCAAGACGAATATTCCTGGCTTAATATTTCTTTATATAACATTGATTATAATACTAATTGTATAATGTTTATTTCAGCGTTCATACAGGTGGAGGCGAAAGGACACAAATCGCATATATAGTGCATGGATGCACGATATGCAAGTGAGGATGCTGCTCATGATGAACGGTGCGAAGCGTAATTACTATGCCAGCAGCCGCAAACCAACATGGGCAACAGATGCGGTCTTCAACAAAATGATCCAACATTGGGAGTCCGCTGAATTCAAGGCCAAGAGCGAAAAGGCCAAAAAATGTCGCTACGGTGAGAAAGTTCCCGGAGATGGTCCGCATCGCCATACTTCGTGATCAAAATCCTTCCCGAAACAAAAGAAAGAGTTGGTAAGAATCTAAATTTATTTCTTTATTCTTTTGTTATTTAAAATATTAATCTAACTAAATTTATTTTATATTGCAGATGCAACGAATATGAAGAGAGCCGACTCTTCTTGAGCTGGTTTTAGAAACCCATGCCAAGAAGAAGCCGGTTGTCGGAGAAGCGGTCGGCGAACCGGAACTCGTCGATCCACGGGCGGAGCGAACCGTGCGAGCTGTGACAGAGAAGATCACACAGCAATCGCAAGCTTGCGGTTCAAGCGCCGACGACCTAAGTCCTTTAGTAAAGGACAAAATTTATTCAGAGGTATATTTTTATATTAATTTTATTTTATAGTTATTAATTTCGTAATGTGTAAAGAACTAACATTAATTTTGTTTATTTTGTAGTCGGTGAGACCGTATAAGGGACGTTTATACGGTCTCGGGGCGTTGCAGAAAGATATCGTCGAAGACGCCACCTCGGTACCTCCCGTTGTGCAGGAGACTTTCTCGCAACAACGGAGGATCGAAGAGCTCGAAGCCAAGGTTCAGCACTTGGAGAGCGTGATCGAGCTCATGTCGGGGCAAGGGAGGGGATCAACATCGCAACAAGAACCGCGTCCCGATTCAGATGCTACACCTTCTAGAGGTGACGGCGAACGTCGAGACGATATCGACCCCGCAGATTTAGCTGAAATGTAATAGGTTAATTAGTAGTGTAGTATAATTTCGAATAGTTTTGTAAAATATTAAAACTTTTAAATTTTAAATGTTATTTTTTTTATTTTTTTATTTTTTTTTCAAATGTCCCAACGGACGTCCGTTAGAATTCCTAACGGGCTTCCGTTGGAATGTTTGTCCCGCCAAACGGTGACGGACATCCGTTGCGCGTTACTGCCAATTAGCAACGTACGTCTGTTTTTCCTTCCCGCCAATTTGCAACGGAAGCCCGTTGCAACCTACAATTCTCGCTCTTTTTCGATTTCCATTTCCAACGGATGTCCGTTAACGTCTGCAACGGACGTCTGTCGGTATACGGCAACGGACGTCCGTTGCAAATTTGCGACGGGCATCCGTCACCAACAATGGCAACGGGCTTCCATTACAATGTTTGCAACGGATTTGTCCGTTGGAACATCCGTCACCACTTTGCAACGGAATTTATTCGTCGCCCATCCGTTGCGAATTGCGACGGATCTGAATTTCTAACGCGCTGTTCGCAACGGACTGAAATCCGTTGCAGTCCGTTGCAAAGTGCCCTTCCCAACGGATTTTTGGCATTTTCCAACGGATATGTCCGTTGGAAAAGGCCTGTTTTTTGTAGTGAGTGGTGCTGTTAAGGGGGAGTAATTCTTCGACATAAGAGGTTCACGTTTAGTTTATGGATTTCTTATTCAAAGGATGATCGTAGGGATGCACCATATGATATCATGGTGAGGTACTAGTATTTGACTATGAGTATCGGAGTTGATCGTAGAGGTGAGGTACTATTATTTGATCCGAGTATTTGAGTTGATCGTAGAGGTGAGGTACTAGTATTTAATCTTAGAGGTGCTAGTAGTCATATACTAGTACCTCACTATGATATCATTGGGTGGGCTTCGAAAGTGAAATGGGATTGTGATGGTCGAGTTTGGGGGTCATGGGGCTCATGTGATGATGGAACCTCGATGAAAAACATGAGGGATTGTGACGTGAGTGTATCGCATGAGAATTATTGCACGAGAGACGATAATACTACGACATCTTGGGATCACAACGAGGGAAGAACCCGTGTTAGGATTCAATAGAATCTTGCGAGCATTGGAGTTGGAAGGCAAGATTTGGTGGACCTTGCGAGCACTACGAATATGTTAAAGTACGACAGGACTATGCGAATACTTATTATGCCAATTGAGATCTAGTGAGATCTCTTGATCAGGGTGCTAAGAACCTGACCCATTTGGACTTTGTAATCACTACGATGTTGGGTTCAGGGAACCTTACAAATGATATCATGGTGAGGTACTAGTATTTAACTACGAGTATTCGTTCCGAGCGGGTTGTGTGTGTGAATGCTAATATTTTTATTTGTGTGTATTTCACTAGATATGTTGAATCGTAGTCATCATTTTGTGGGTTGTCGTCGTTGATCATGAAATAAAGAGGTTGATGACAGTTAGAAAGCATGTGTTCAAGGTCACGACGAATTATTCTCGAAGAATGATTATTTATATTTTATTTTCAACATATTTCAATTTAATATATAAAAAATATTTTTGCATTTATATTTTTCAATATCTATTCGGATTTGAACTTTAGCAAGATATTATGATTATTATTTTGAATATTAAATATGTGATCACCGTAAAAAAATGTGATGCTCGATATTTCTTATACCAATAGAGGATTCATTGATAGGAGTATTACAAAAGTCTTGTTCATTCTTAACTAAATATTTTCAAGAAGAAGGGGTTCTGGGAGGTTAACCTAGCACCTACTCTCTCTTGGAACCTAGGAAGACTTCTGAGGCTTAGACTTATGGTGGGTACTCTCTTAAGATGCGAAGTTTGAGATGGGAATTCTGCATCCCTTTGGCACGATCTGGACCCCTTTTGGAGCTTTGAAGCTTTTCTTAGGTGAAGATGGTCCAAGAAGGCTCAGGATCCCTCTATTCCCGACTGTCTCCGAAGCTCTTGTAGATAATATTTGGAGGTTTTCGGGTGCAAGGACTGATGTCGATTTGGAGGTTCAACTTCATCTTGTCTCTGGTTCCATTCCATCTCCTTCTCGTGGTTTGGATCGGTTTGTTTGGAAACAGAAAACCTTAGATTTCCAAGTCGTTTTCTCGACCAAACAAACATGGGATCTAGCACGGGAACAAAGACAGCGGGTGCCTTGGACTGAAGAAGTTTGGTTCTGTAAAGGATACATGTATAGGGGTATATAAGTCTTTTTGTAATTAGGTCTAACTTTTGTATATTTAGCCGTTTTGGCTCATTTGAATCAATTATTCAGATTTCAAATTATCATGGTATCAGAGCCCAAAGTCTAACGACGCAACAAACTCCCCTAAAAACTCGGCGGCCTCTCCTCCCCTCTCCAACCGCCGCCGCCGCCGATCTTTTATCTCATGGCTCGCGATTAAAGAGAGATTACCTACCAAAGACCGGCTCTTGCCCTGGGGTTTGATTGTAAAGGAGCTCTGTCCTCTCTGCGGGTTGTTTCCGGAGATGCACAATCACCTCTTATTTAGTTGTGACTTTAGTCTTGACCTATGGGCGCCGCCAGTTGAGCTGTTGCTAGGCTCGGTTTCAGCATCGCTGATTGATGCATTGACTGTGGATCCATCTAGAGCAGGCAATCTTTCTTCCCATGCCCTCATTGAATTGTACAAGCTCACTCTTCAATCAATTGTGTATTTGATTTGGGCTAAAAGGAACCATAGAATCTTCAACAATGAGAGCTCTTCACTAGAAGTCTTAAGGGCTCGGCTTGAGAGGTTGATGCGTGATCGGATTCTGGCATTGTATGAATCGCACAGGCCTTCGTCCCGTAGAATATCGCTTGCAGATTGATTTCGCGTCTATAGGTCTTACTCAGATTCTCTTTAATGGAGAGATGGCATGCTTTCTCGTTCTGCCGGAAAGCTCTCGGAAGTGCCTAGCTTACGGACTTGCTCTCTTGCTGCCTCATGAGCCTCCCTCGCAGGTTGATGTGTAGTTGATTTTCACTGGTCCTCTGCTGTTTTTTTTTTCTTGACGTATCTTTGGGCTGTTAAGTTTGTCTTGGGTTAGATTTATCCATCATTGTGGGAATCATCTTGGCCTTTATTTTTGGGAAAAGAAGATGTAACTGGAAAACCAGTGATTCCGATCTATACTCTTGCTACTTCTTAATATATTTATATTTTAACAAAAAAAATATTTTGATATGAGTTCATTGTTTGTAATATGCATGTTCCAGTTTCGAGTTTTTGCATAACAAAGAGTGTTAAATTTTGTTGTTTTACAATAATATAAGATATAAAATATGAATATATATATATATGTTTAAACAAAAATTATAGTTTTTTATAGATAAAAATCGATGAATTAATTAAATCTTATATATTAAAAAATGGAGTTTTAAGCTTCTTGATGAAGCCACATCAATTTCTACATGACATTTTATTATTGGTTACCTTCTTTTTCCACCTAATTTTTCCTTATTTATTGTCATCATTCATTTTATATGAAGTAAATGAATTATAAAAAAGAATGAATTACTTATTTCATTTTTTAAGGAGAGGAAGAGACAACCATTTTCCAATAACTTTAATAAGGAAATCAGAGGAAGAGACAAGCTCCCATTGAAAACAAAATAGGATAAAAATAGCTACCAGAGCATTAAGATAAGCTCCCATTAAGATTTGGTGATATTCCTATCTATTATTTTGGAGATTTATAATTCAATCATTACTAGAAAATTAAAGATTAGGGACGGAATTTGGGGACCGACAATTCTGTCTCTAAATTTAGGAACGGATTATACACGGTTTAGAGACGGAAAAATAAATCCGTCCCTAATCCGTCCCCAAATTTGGATACAGAAGAGTCGTGCCTAATTCGTCCCTAAATGCGGACCAATTAGGGACGGAATAGTAAGTCGTTCCTAAATTGGAGATGGGCAGGTCATCCGTCTCCATATCGAGATTTTCATATCGCACATACATATGTTTTATTAAACTGCGAATGTCTACAGCCTTTTGAAAGGTAAAATCCCACAATTAACTATGGTTATCACAATGACACTTTTGTTTATTTTTGTAATATTTATAGAATTTTGTTTCTTTTTATAGGACATTTGATGATATATTGAAGAATACATATACGAACATTGATGATTCTCAACTCCAAGAACTAAAAAAAAAAATTTCTCCACATGGATCGGACAATATGTAAGTAATGAAATTTGGAATAAATAAATTTTACAATATTCTGACGCCGTGTCTAAGTTTGTACATGTAATGCAGGTTGAGATGGGTAATCACCCGTTGTGGCTACGAGATCTTGTCAAAGGACCGATTGTGAAAGTTATGAGTTGGCCTATGTATTTTACACGTGGTTATAATTTTCACACTTACGATCATGGAAAATTGAAGTCGACGATGAATTACGGTGTATGTGTGAAAGGTGAAAGCTATTGTGCATCGGTCGATGAACCAGATTTTTATGGGATTTTAAAGGAAATTTTGCAATTGGAATATTCAGGTATAGAAAACAAGTTTAAAACAATATTATCCACGTATATCATTTTGGATATTGACTAAGATTTTGATATGTTTTGTAGGTTATGTCGATTTAAAAGTGATGTTATTTCGATGTGATTGGTTCGATCCAATAATCGATCGCGGAACAAGAGTAAACAAACTAGTCGTTGTAGAAGTTAACTCCACACGAAGATATGCAAAATACGAGCCTTTTATTCTTGCGTCACAAGTTGATCAAGTTTATTACGTTTCATATCCGCATATTAGAAGATCTTCAGGTTGGCGTGTCGCAATGAAGATACTTTCGAGGGCAAATTTATCGACAACACAGAACAACAAAAATTGCCAATGCAACAACAAATGACCGAGATTATTGCTATTGACGATGTACGCGTTGAAGAACTTACGCACGGTGAAATGGAAGAAATCGAAAAAAATGAAGATGATCTTCATGAAGATATAGAAGAAAAAGAAGATATGGAATTTGAACCAGATTCAGAAGATTCGACAGAACAAATGTATGACTCTGATGATGAATCATGTTAAAACGTTTACGGATTGTTTTTATATACTTTTTAATGATTGTTTCTATTTTTTAATGATTATATGTTTACGAATTGTTTCTCAATGATTATACGTTTTTTATGATTATCGTCCCGATCTATCGCCCCGATCCCGTTCTATCGTCTCGGGCCCGGTCCCCGGTCAATCATCCCAATCCCGGTCCCGGTCAATTGTCCCGATCCCGGTCCCGATCAATCGTCCCGATCAATCATCGATCCCGGAATTGGGGACCGAAGGTTTAACCGTCTCCAATTGGAGACATATATTATCTCCTCGTCTCCAATTGGAGACGGATGAGCCGTTCCCAATTGGGGACGGGCCTCAGCCATCTTCAATTGGAGACGGATGTTCTCTCCCCATGTCCAATTGGAGACTGATTTTATCCATCCGTCTCCAATTGGAGATGGATTTTATCCACCCGTCTCCAATTGGAGACAGATTTTGTTCTCTCGTCCCCAAATTATTATAAATTCTCGATCAATTCTCAGACTCTTCACGCTACTTCGATTCCTTCCTTAACCGTCGCCGCCGCGTTCCCTTCCTCCTCTGTCGTCGCCGCGTTCGCTTCTCTCGCCGTAGCCGTCGCGTTCGCTGCGCCCATCCGTCGCTGCCGCCTTCATCCCCTCCCGTCGCCGCCTACGTTCGTTGCGTCTCCCCTCCCGTTGCCGCCTACGTTCGTTGCATCTCCCCTCTCGTCGCCTACGTTCGCCGCCTTGCGTCTCCCCTCCCTTCGCCGCCTTCGTCCCCTTGCGTCTCCCCTCCCGTCGCCGCCGCCCTCCCCTCCTCCATCGCCGCCCCGAACGAGATCCGCTGGTCAGGTATGAGCATAGGTCGATTTCGCTGGAATTTCGCTGGATTAGTTGAAAAAAATCTTGGTAGGAGCATAGAATTTCGGAGGAATTGGTTCTAAGTTAAATGGAATTTTAAGTTAGGAGCATGAAATTTAGCTGTTTATTTATGTGTTGATGTTAGAAGTTGAGAAATTTAGAAATATACGTTGAAATTTAGATTGTCATAATATTTTTATTTTACATTTCAGTATGTCGCGCCGCGTTGGAAGAGGCGGTAAAACGAGAAACCGCCCTCAGTCCGAGGAAAGTGGCAACCTTTCATCTCATTCCCGACATTCCAATTCAGGATATGATGATTACATGAATCCAAATTTCTTCCGAAACACTGGATCGACACAATCGGGGCAATATATGTCGTATTATTCGCAATTGCAACCACCACCAGATCAACTACAGCATCACGATCCGCATACATACGAGGAACCAACAGTTGAAGAAATTTTAGCAATGGATGAAGAGCGACAGAAGCTTCCTCTTATAGACCCTGATCGAAAAAGCGGCGGACAATGGTACGTATACTCAATTTCAAATCTCAATTATAAATAGTTAACTAAATCTTAATTTATCTGTCATTGTGATTTGTAGGTTTGGCTTTAATCAACTTAATGGTCAAATAACAGCTACGATAACAGCTGATTATGATCGATTTTGTTACAATTGGACACATACCGATCCAGATATTAAGCAACGATGGTGGAAATCATTTGTGGTATGTTTTAAACAATTTTTAATTTTATCAAGTAATTTAAATTCAATTTAATTATAATAAGCTTATTATTATTGCAACAAAAATTTTATTGGAATCCCGCCCTTACCGGACTAGTAAAGTCCGAATTAATTTAATTATAATAAGCTTATTATTATTGCAGCAAAAATTTTATTGGAATCCCGCCATTACCGGACTAGTAAAGTCCGAATTTGAAAGAAATGCGGTAAAGCGTCTCAAGTTTATCGTAGGTAAATTGCACGCAGACCGATATATAAAAGGAAAACCCAATTAGATGTCGGAAGATATTTGGGATCAGATGTGCGCACATTGGGATTCCCTAGAATTTAAGGCAAAGAGCGAGCGAGTGAGTAATCTCGGCGTTCTGATAGAGCATGATACGAGATAAGCGTATACACGGCAGGATCTCATTCTTTTGCGGAAGTATACGAAGATCTGGTAAGCTTTATTCAATTTTTATGCATTTATATAAAATTAACATTTTATTAAACTATGTCTTTTTTATTTTTTTCAGGCGAAAGAGAAGGGATCCGAACCATCGTATATAGAATTGTTGGAACGTACGCACGTTAAGAAGTCAGATGGTTCGTGGGTGGATCCTAAGGTGAAAAGCCTTCACGATGAAACTGAAAACATGGCAGCGGAGCGAGTATCGCAAATTCCTCCGAGAGAAGACGACTCACAAACTACTCTTAGTCAGGAAGAGTACAACGAGTTGTATCTCGAGGTAATAATGAAATTCTATGATGATCTAATTTCACTATTTATAAATGTTATTAATTCTCGATATTTGTTTTACAGCTACGCCATACAGAAAAAGTATTTGATTACGAGCTCCGACATCAAATATCCGAAAGGTTCGAAGAATCCGAGAAGCGGGTTGAACAAGCATTCAAGGAGGCTGAACAAGCACTAAAGGAGGCTGAACTATCAAGAAAGCATGCTGAACGATCAGATAGGCGAATGGAAAAGCTTCTGCGCATGATGAAAGCGCAAATGCCTAACATCGATTGGGATGCAGTTCAGAACAGTGATTCCGACCACGACTAATCGGAACGGCTTAGGATTATATGTAATCGGAATGTTGGTTATATGTATGGTTTGTAATTTGTTATGTACTAATATTTATCTTTTAATGTAATCGAACTTTTTAAAATTTTTTATTTTTTTAAAAAAAATAGGGACGGCAAATATTGCCCGTCTCTAAATTTAGCGACGGCTATGCCGTCCCTAAATTTGGAGACGGGCGACTGCCATTTCCAAATTTGGAGACGGATTCAGTGGTCCGTCTCCAAATTTTAGAGACCGAAAACAACTCGTCCCCAATCGAGGGACTATTTGGGGACCACTTTCTCCGTCCCTAATTGGGGACGGATTGGGGATTGAAATTTCCGTCCCTAATTAGGAACGGATTAGGGACGGATAATATTTAGAGTCGCGCGATTGGGTACGACCGCTGGTCGTCCCTAATATGTCCCTAAACCTGTTTAGGGACGAATTAGGGACTGATTTTTCAGTCCCTAAAACCTGATTTTCTTGTAGTGAATTATGGAGAGATGTTAGAAATTCTCAAAGCTCACAACTAGAGAGAATTGGAGATTGGGGCAAACCAAAGGCGGAAGACTAGCTACCAGAGCATTGAAAATCTACGGTGGTGAAGCATATGGAAGCAGAACAAGCGAACCGGTATCTGAAATATGAGATATTTCATCGTTATTTTTACGTTGACCGTCGGTTGTTATTATCCTCGTCGTTATGGTAAGCCTCTTCTTATGCCAATCTGCCTAACTTGATTTTCATCCAGATCCAATTAAATCAACTCGACTAACTCAATTTTGATCCAAATCCAATTAAATTAATCTGATTAACTCAATTTTGATCTAAATCCACTTAAATCAATCTCACTAACTCAATTTTTATCTAATTTTAATGCAATTAATTAAGCGAATCCAATTTTTTTACTCCAATCAATTGAATCGGTCCAATTAACTCGATTTTGATTAGATTTCGACAAATTAACTAACTCGAACTCATTTTTTTATTCGAAACCAATTAAATCAATACGATTAATTCGATTTTAACGAAATTATCTGAAACATCAACAAAATTGTTTATGATTGTAATATTTCAATATATAATTATCAAATTTGGATCAAAATCGGAGTAATTCGAGTTAAAATTTGAATCAAAACCGGATATATTTCGACTCAAAATTGAATTAGTTCATACAGTTCCAAATTGTATTAGTGGATTTTAATAGTTAGAACGGTGTCCGGGAAAACACTAAACACAATAAAAGATGGTACAAAAATTAATATTAACAAAATTGTGCGCAATAAAAGGTTTGTTTATATATTAACACAATGGTACAAATTCTATTTGTGATCAATATTTGACTAGAATATTAGAATTGACGAAGTTTTTGCAACAGTAATATGATTATATGATAATATTTTATGTTTTTTCTCTTAATTTGAATAATTTTCTTCAATGTCTTTTAAAATAGAGACAATATTAGTCAAAAAGAGCAAAGTATATTGTTCATTTACATCAAATCTGAACTAGTGTGTCCAAAATGTGTAAAAAAATACCCAAAAAAATAAGACAAAAGTGAAAAGCCGATACAACCTTACACGCGTTTACGATTCGCGTAGCATTTACTCACGCTGTAATGATAATAGTTACTATTGCTAAAACTTTTACCGCTTCCATTACTACCCTTACTCCGCAGTAAATACGACATAACCCTCCACAACCAAATCTTCCTCCGCCGCGGCGACCCGCCAGCCACGTGACCCACATGAGACCTCCCCGCCGTTGTCTTCTTCACCAGCCCACGAATCTCCGGAGGTTTGTAGTTCCTGATCAACGGCCACTTGATTCCGTTGAAGAATGGGTGACGTTTAATATCCTGCGCGCCCCTCGCGCACCCTAACCTCTGCCTCGGGTCCTTCACCAGCAACTTCTCTATCAAATCCCTTGCCTCCTCCATCACCGCTTCCTCCGCCGCCGCTTCCATCGGAAAAACCACGTTCTTAACCGGAGACGCAATGTTGCGCAGTGTCTGTTCTTTGCACCCGCCTTTAAAGGGTGTCTTTCCGTACAATAGCTCGTAGAGGAATATCCCGAAAGCCCACCAATCTACCCCGCTACCATGTCCATTGCCAGAGATGAGCTCCGGCGCCAGATACTCGTGGGTTCCGACACACGACCGTGAAAACGCCGTAACCGGCTCCGCCGCGAACTCGGATACATACTCCTCCCTTTCCTCTGTTTCGTACCTCCGAGAACAGAGACAACCCCTCTGTCTTCTCCGGCACGACGTCGTTCTCTGAATCCGTTGAGTGCGGAATGTGGGGACAACCTCGGATTTAAAACAGAGATCGAAATCCGACAACATGATGTGTCCGTCTTCACGGAGCAAGACATTTTCTGGCTTCAGATCCCTATAAACGATACCAAGCGCGTGAAGATATTCGAGCGCGACAAGGACCTCGGCGGCGAAGAACCGAACCGACTGAACCGGCAACCGATTACCGGGTTGCTTGCGGAGCAAGGAATGCAGATCGCCGTTGGGGCAGTAATCGATTAAAAGACACGTGTAGTGAGACGCGTCGATTCGGGCGTATAGCGTAGGGAGAAAAGGGTGGTCGAGCACGGAGAGGATCTCTGCCTCTGTCTGAACGTGACCGAGTTTCTTCGCCGTGAGAGCGTCTCGGTCAATAACTTTCAAAGCGAAACTGGTGGAGTTCGGACAGTCACGGAGGTGGCAGAGGAAGACACGTCCCAGGTTGCCAGTTCCAAGGTGATTGGTTCTAACACGGCCATCGTAGGAGAGGACGGTGGCGGCTCTTATGGCGGTCCAGTGAGGGTCAGTTTTCCGGTGGTGGAGACCAACGGCGGAGGCAGTTGTTGAAACCGTGGTAGTGGTGGCAGAGGCGGTGGAGAGCCTCTCATTAAAACTGAGGGTAAGGCTCGAGCGAGCGAGACTCGAACGTGCGCTCGAGGACGCGAATGTACGATCGGTGGCTGTCGATGTAAAGCTCAGATCGAGGTCGGTGTCGGGAAAGTAAGCGTCTTCTTCCATGGCTCTATGTGTTTTTTCTACTTCCTTCTTTTGTTCTCTGAGTTTTAGGCGCTGTGAGTCATGAGTTATTTATAGAAGTAGGACTAATTACTTAATTATGTATTTAATTAATTAATTAATATGGGATTAAAGTGGAAGTTGATGCATTGGGTTTGTGGGGTTGACTTGTGTGATGTAAACAAGTGGGGAAGAGACAAGGAAATGTGGTTGGCTTTGACCCTTTTGGTCATTTATTTAATTAATCAACTTTGGACTAAATAATTATATTACTGAATTATCATTATAGTTTTTTCATAATCACTGAATTAAGTTTCCGATTAATTTTTTATAATTTAATATTGTATGTTTGTATATTTGGCTTGTTGCGCGCACATGATTGTACTTACATTAACGATTTACAGTTTTTTTTATCGAATAATGTAATTATTTGGAATAACTATATAACTCACAAAAACGAATCCTAAGACGTTTTAAAAAATATATATATAACCACATTTTTAAATAGTTTTCTACTAATAGGTATTTAGATATTGTAATAAAAAAAATAGCAGACAGGCCTAGAAGGAGAGAGTAAATACACGTATGCATGCATGGGATGCTGCCAACTGTCGATCCAGAGGTAATTAAACATAAACATTATATTATTTTATAAAACATTTAAGTTAAAATAATAATTATGATACTGATGAAAGCGATAGAACATTGATGAGGCAATAACGGCTTGTCGGCTGTTACTTACATAAGTGGATATCTACAACATTTATCTTACTCTTTTCTAACGTGTACACCCATTAACTTAATTATTATTAATTTATTCATTTGTTTTTAAGTATTAATTTTGATGATTCTATTAGTAATTTAGTTATAATTTTTGTTTCCTATTTAGGATAAAAAAATTGATATTTATTTATTGTGCTGTTATATATTAATTGAATTATGTTTTAATTTATTAATATGATATTATAATTATCTATTTTTATTAGAATAGTTTGATAATTACTTTTTTTATTATAATATCTATATTTTATAATCGAATTTCAATATAAAAAACATTATTATATATTTATGTTATTAGTTATGATGTTATGATAATAATTATAACTCATATGTATATATAATTTAATCTTTTTATTTAACTTTTAGATTTATTCAGATCTAACTTCATGAATATGATATAAATTGTATTCAATGAGGTTTATAAACTTTTAATTCAAAAGTTTAGTTCGAGATTTACTAATAAAATGTATAATACTAAATATCAATGTTAAGACTCCTACGGTATCGAGGAGGACTACGTATTTGATATTAGAAATATCTTATAACATTTTACCAAATATTAATTTACTTAAGAGACGGGATTAATCTATAATCATTCATCTAACTGCAGGTTTATAATAAAAACAATTCATAACGGTCCCATATCTAGACTATTATATATTCAATGTAAAATACATTTAAAACAATAATTGGACGGTTAAGAAAATAATTAAAATTATGAGATTAGTGGGAAATGTGTATTGGAGTCAACCATCGTGGAAGCAAGAACGAAGAGAAAATGACGTGAGCATGCAATTAACTCTCACCTACTACTAGTTAGTCCACAGCTCTACATAATCACAACTTACTTGTAGACTCTACTCACAATTAATTAATTTATCAATAATTGTTATTATTCTTATTATATTGCTAGTTATAATGAATATTATTGAAGAGGGTTTGAAACGTTCAATCCAAAACAGTTAATGAATATTTTAACACATTTTAGTTAATGGTTTTTATACGTGGATTTTGAACCGATCGATAATATAATAAATTCGGATTAATTTGATTTTGATATCGTAGAAGTTTATGAATTTTTTATTAAAATTTAATTGATGATAAATGTTTTGAATCATATATTATATATGTATTGTTTAACTTTATTAATATATAAAATTGTATATCTAATTTTGATCAATCTTTAACTATTAATCAACCCTTAAATATTGATCTAGTTTTAATTTAAATTGATTTAATTATGGTATAATAATTTAATTAATCGAATTAAATATATTATCAACTAGAACCCTAACCAAAATACACTGATAAAATTTATCATATCGACAAGAGATGTTAGATTCCCATGTCTAGCATTATAAAGAAACTAATACCATATATAAAAAATATGGATAAATCTATTCATTATTTATTGGTTTTAGATTGAAACCGTAAATCTTAACATTTCTTTTATCTATTATATTAAATGCTCTATAACCTCACATAAATAAATGATCCCATATTAAAAAAAATGAGCCATCGGCCTAAGAAATAAAAATAAATAACAAAGGGTGGAGATATGTTTATTTTTTGGAGCTCTTTTTGGGCAGGCGCAATAAATTCACGTGTACTAATACTTCAGAACCTCCTTTGACCGGATCCATATTATTTTCTACATTAAAAACATTTATTTTTGTTATTTTGCCCTTTTCCCAAACAACACGTATTCATTTATCAACATAAAATAATAATTTACAACGAATTGCAAAGTCCAATTCGAATACGTAAAAATAAATAAATGAATCACCAAATAATAAATAAATCCAATATTTAATAGCCAAAGTAAAAAAAATATAGAGTGAATATATTCATATTAATGAGAAATGGAATTCGATAAAATCATAAAATTCATTAATTTCATATAAAAATATAATAAATAAATAAATTACATGTAAACAGCTCATGGCCGATATTTATTTCAATTTACATTTACTTAAGCAACCGTCCAAAACAAGTTCTAACCGACTTTCACATGAAGATTATGCAAAATAATCCAAATCCCAAAACATTATAAATATAGAAAGCTAATATGAGAAACTTTTCCTAGTAGGTAAAATAAAATACAAAATATTCATATATTTATATATTTTGTTATTTGTATAAAAACAACAATAAAAATATAGACTTTGGTATGATTTTGTCTATTTTATAACTAGACAATAATCTTCTATAGTTTAGATATTATTGTATAAGTTTTCATTTAAATATATACTGTTATAGGAATAATGTGATACAAAATTATGTATATATTAGATTACTCACATGATTTCTAGTAAAACCATATATATTTAGATGATAAATTTGAAGATGATATGAATTATATGATATTATCTATATATATATATTGATTAAAACTTTTCACAATAAATAGAATAATATAAATAAAATAATACATATGGAAATTACTGTTTAATAAAAATAATGATAATATTTAAATATTTGTAGAATTTTTATCTATCAATATCGATTCTTCGAACGTTGAACGGAGAATGTGAGGGAAGTGGTTCCATGTGATGGGCCAATACTAAGGCTTCTTACCTATGTGGGACCCAGCTTCGATCAAAAGTCATACATTGTCTGCCACGTGGTTAACATGGGACCCGCCTTTGTCGCTTACCTCTAATCTAATATTAGCCCTCTCTCTCTCTCTCTTCCCTCCTTGCATTATAAAACCAAAACCTAATTATTAACAATAAAAAATTAATTAATTATTGCTCAATAATAATTCCCATAAACTTCCTAATTGCGTAATTAATAAAACAATCATAAATATAAGCTTGTGGCCTGCTCCCCGTCAGTTCAGGTCGATACCAGAACTGTTTATAATTAGATACTAATTCGTGTATATACATATGTATATATACACATAGCTATATAGATATAGTGACGGATGTAACAAAATTTTATATTGGGGTAATATTTCAACTAAATATAAGTATATTTAAAATAAAATATTAAAAAATTAATTTTTTATAAATTTTTATAATCTAAAATCTATCTATAATAACATTTTTAATTATCTCATATAATATTATTTTTAATAAGATATCAGTAAAATGAAATTTAGTTGTAAAAACTTTTAAATATATATTAATTAAAATTCCTTATTTTATTTAATAAATAGAAACTGAAATTATGATAGATTTTAATATCAAAATTAAGAAACTAAATCATATTTAATAATCTTTGAAATATTAAAAGATATATTATATTTTATTTTGAATTGAAAAAATTAAAGTTTAGTGATAAGAGAAAATTTTAAAATAAGTATAATAAATAAATAAAAAGAAAGAAGATGAAAAAATTTAAAAACATGCAGTTTAAAATTTTGTGTATAAAGATAGATATTATTTATTTTATATATAAAATATATAACTGTTGTTTTTATAAATATAATTCAAAAAAATATAATTTTAAATATTCGATCAAGTTAAATATTTTATATTATTTTAAAATAAACATTTAAATATTTTTTTAAAATATTGGGATATTTGACATCGATGCCAATACATTATATCTACCCCTGTATATATATGTATCATTTCCGAAATGTAATTTCAAGTTCCAATAATCGTTCCACATGTTTTTTAGATTCTAACCTTTGTTTATGTATGTTTAAAAAATTATAATCATACAGTCAACTATATAACCAACTATCCAGAATAATTTTAATACATTCTTTAAAGTAAAAATTCGAGTTTGGATTAGAGGTATTTTGTTTTTTCCATATATCAATTAAGACCACTCATGAACAATTATTGAATGTTTAAATCGAATAGATTCTTAATTTTTTATGCTTAATGATATCGATAATGTAATGGTTACTACTTATTCTAAATATATTTCATTTATGGTTTGGTAAAATATTTTAATATTTATTACGATTAACTGTCTTTTTAAAAAAATATATAGAATAAGGTCAAAATTTGTGTTGTAGTTTATTCGGCTAATTTATTTTGCTTGGTTGGTCTTATTTAAAGAGTCCATGACTTTATAACCAAATTAAATTAATAATTGAATATTAAGTGGTGATTCAATTAGTTGATATTACCTTCGTTTTCTTTTTGCTCAGACTTTTTATGATAATAGTATATATAAACAATAATTCCTCAAAAATAAAATTTCGGAGATATCAATAATTTGCCATTTAGTTTCTTATGGAGGAAAATTGATTAAATAACTAAATAATAAAATCTGTTTCATTTTTTTCATCTCTTACAACAACTTATAGTTGTAAGTTATATAAAAACACAAGTTGCAAAATCATGTGACATAAATTATAAATACAAGATCTTAGGGAAAACATGAAGGGATCGCCCCCTAAGTATAATGTTAACCATTAATTAAACATAATAATCACAATCTCATTAAGCAACTTCAGGATTATGTCAGTGTGGTTTGATTAATTAACCACGTGGGTTAGCATAATCCATTCATATATACTGATGCATTATATATGTAATGTCATCGAATCGTTGAAAATGCTTGTTATTTAATTATTTAGTCATTATATAATTATAATAAAGTAATATTAATAAACACATACCCTTTTTTCGATAATTATGCTTCCAAGTTGAATCCAACCTGGATTAAGGGGATACATTATTCGAAGAATGTGAAGGAATGCGACCCTTCATGTGATGGGTCGTTGCAATATATAATTTACATATAGATATATAGATATACGTGTATATATATATATATATCTATCTCAAAGATTCACATATTTTCTCATGTCACATATATATTGATCAATACAAGCAATTTACCAATTCAATATAAAATTTCAACTAATTAGAAAGTATGATTCGAATCTCTACACGAAGAATAAATGAATTTTACATGAATGATAAAAAAAATTATGATGTACAAAACAAATTTAATATTTCCAAGTTTAACAAGGATTTTAACAATCTTTTAAGAGGATTAATTACACTTTTGTTAATGCATAATCAATAATTCCAATAAAGTTTGAAATTATGTGTTATATTGAAGAATTATCTTTTCGCGGAGAAGTTCATAAACTTGTTATATACTCATTGATCTACCTCTATAAGGTTCTATAAGGTTTTATACATTATATGTGTTTCCATAATATCATATATGAAATAATTGTTATGCCCCAAAATGCAATTCTCTTCTAATTATACTAATTAGGTGACTCATTGATTAAACAAAAATTAAGTATAAAAAGTTATAATTAATCTAAAAACTTAAACACAAAAATTAAAATAAGCATAACAAAATATTATAAAAATTAATAAAAAAATCTCATCTGTCATAACGATTACTAACAATCTTGATCAATTATTTGTGAATGCTTGACAACATTAAAAATATAATCAAGTCGCTTAACTCATACAAAATTAATAATAATTTCAAACTATTGATTGATTGTTTGTAATATAATATTAAAATTTTATGAAAAATATATTAGATTTTAGATTGAAATTGTTAAAAACATGGTTTCACATCCATTAACAATTCTACAATTTAACCATCAAATATATAATATAGAAAATTAAAGCATTAAAACAACATTAAATTTAAATATATGATAATATTAAGATAATCCAAATTATGTCATTTGGCCGTTCAAACCTATCTATCTCTAAAGTTATATACATTATGTTGTTCCTCTTTTAAAACACAATCTTATTTTAAACCAATGTTTGAATATTATTTTTGAATTTGTCATTTCTTTAGACATCAACAACGACAACTCACAAATTGATAGTTTGGTAACTCGAAAGGTTTCATAAACCTTAAAAAGGCCTCTTTTGTTTGGTGCTTAGTTTTTCCAAAACAACGGTAGATACATGGAACACTAAAAATACATATATTCTATAATATAGAAGGTTAGACCTAACAAGTTTTAAATTCTCATTTTATGGAGGATATTCCAATTAATCAGAATTAAATAAAAAACCATGTAATGGATCCAAAGGTTCATAAACATTCCCTAAAAATATACAAATTATTTGATTATAAATTTATATGATTAAATATATTATAAAGTGTTTGAGAATTCTATCAAACGAATTGAAGTCTAAATATAATTCAATAATTTATGATTGTCCAAAACTATATATAAATTATGATTCAAGTTGTAGTTGATGTAAAATAATATAAAATATATTGTTTTTACATCCAGATTTAATCTTAAAACGTGTACAACATTTGAAGATCAATATCAAAATATTCAAATCTAGACGAACGATATTTTTGATATTTTGTCAAATGGATTTGAGTTTTTAAAAGGTAGTTAATATATATTATTTTATAGGTAATATGTTAATCGATGTCGAGTAATACAACCTAATAAATTTTGATAAGATTGTGATGTATTAAAAATTATATTATTTTATTGGGAAAGGATGAAAATTACAATGTATTTAAGGGTTTATAATGATTAACTTTCATTTTTACTATAAAAGTTTTTTTCTGTTTTTGGAATTTATAAAATCAACTGCATCAACTATTTGCTAATCATATAGTTAAGTTATATTAATTGACGGAGTCCAAACCATAACCCACATATGTGGGGTAAGTCCACAACATTTTCAACAAGAAACTCCTAATCATGATATTGGGGCCCACATAAAACGATATAAACACACCATATGGGTTCAAATACATGGAACATCACCCATATTTTGTTCCAATGATTAAATATTTCTATAACTAATTATTTGAAAAACAAATATATAACTAAGTCTTTTCCATAGGAAATAATATATTTTTGTTATTGGTTATACTGTTGCATTGTGGCCTACCAACTTCATTTTGAGAAATACATTTAATATGTATATAATGTGATTCTTGAAAACATATACATTTCGTGATATTTTTAGATTGTGTATCGAATATCTAATAAACTTTAAGTTAAGGGAAGATCAACAAGATTGATCCGAACATGTTTTAAAACGTTTTCTATAAGTTGATACAATCTAAGCTTGAAAAGGTTATATTTAATGATAGGAAATAATTTCAAAAAATTGGGTTGCAATATTCGATATTTGATCAACAAAGATGGCCATTTTTATTTGGATTTAAAATTGATTTTTTGAGTTTTCGTAGTTATTTTTACCGTTAAATAATATGATGGACTTCAATTACCGATTTTTGTGTTTAAATGGATCGTCCACCCATATTGACCCATATCTCATACTAGTGAATTTAATAGAGTAATGCAAATGTAGGGGTATTTCGATAAATACATTTGTCTAATTTTTTATATATTTGTGTATCTTGTAACTAAACATAGAATGTGAATGACATTTGTTTAAACTTTCTGACATGGTATCAGAGCTTTTTCGATCGTTCTCGTAAATTTTTTGTATATTCTTCGGCGACGTTTTTTCGTTGCAGTGCTTCTACCATTGTTCCTATTGTGGATGTACTGGTCGTAGTGTGGACAGATGTTTTCAACTTCACGGATATTTAGAGTGGCGATCTGAACATACACCGTCAAAGGGCTCTCAAATGGGTCACGATAATTCTGAAGACGAATTCTCTTTAGTATTCGCAGACCATGATGTGACAGGACTCATGGAAGTGTCGTCTGATCAATTAAAATCGTTGTCAGATCTGATGTCGCGTAAACTTGGTGAGATAGAGAATGTCGCGAGTAAGGAACCCCTTGTGCATTTGATTCTCGACTATAGAGCTGGTAATCATATGACTGGTCGTCAGGATCTAATGATCAACATGGTTGATATGCCAACTTGTTATGTTGGACTTCCTAATGGGAAGAACACGACATCAACTCAGAAAGGCACAATTGCTCTTTGTGGATCATTTTTGCTTAATGATGTTATTTACGTTCCTACACCAAGCTGCAATCTCATATCTATATCTCAAATTTTTCGTCAGATAGATTGTATTGTTCAATTCACTAATTAATAAATTTTGTGTTATTCAGGATCGTATTACGAAGATGCTGATTGGAGCGGATGAGCATTGGATGAGCTCTAATTGTTCAAAAGGATAGTGAAATAGCATCAATTAGGACACGTTCGCCGTCTGATCTTTGGCATGCACGTATGGGTCATCCAGTTTCTCACATTTTGAACTTGATTCCTGGTATTCAGTCTTATGTTGTGCACAATTAGAAATGTGATATTTGTTTTCGAGCCAAACAATCTCGGGATTCGTTTCCATTGAGTACTACTAAAACATCGAGAATCTTCCAACTGGTCCATTGTTATGTATGGGGTTTGTATCGTACTTCTTTATTTTCAAATGCGAGATATTTCTTGACTATTGTGGATGATTTCTCAAGAGACGTTTGGCTTTATCTACTGCATACTAAGTCCAAAGTAACCAAGTTTCTGTGTGAGTTTGTTGCTATGGTAGAACGTCAATATAAAGTTCAAATATCCGTAGTGATAATACATGGAATTCATGAGTCTCAGCGACTACTTTATTGAGCGTGGCATTCATCATGAGATATCATGTGTTGACACTCCACAACACAATGGTTGTGTGGAACACAAACATCATTATATTCTCAATATGGCCCGAGTTTTGCTATTCCAATCTGGGTTTCCTACTGAGTTTTGGGATGAGTGTGTTCTCACGACGGTCTATCTTATCAACCGTACGCCCACACATATTCTCGATGGGAAAACGCCCGATGAAATCTTGTATGCTGTAAAGCCTCCCATGGATCAACTTTGCGTTTTTGGTTGACTATGTTACGTTCATGATCAAAGGCATCTTAGAGACAAATTTGCATCTCGTAGTAGGAAATGTGTCTTCGTGAGCTATCCTCATTCCCAAAAAGATCAGAGGGTGTATGATATCACCAATGCATTTGTTTTTGTATCACGAGATGTTGTCTTCTCGGAAATAGAATTTTTGTTTCTTAAGGCTTCACCAGGAACTTCTAGTGTCGTACCTCATTCTACTCCATCGACTATTCCTTTTCCTTCTACAAATGATGAGGAGGAAACTCATCATGTGTCGTTGCCCTCGGTAGTGAGGGGGTTCAACCATACCTGTGACATTGGATGATACTCCCGATCTTCATGTTGTATCTCAACCAAGTACGAGTGAGTCAATACCTACTCTTTCCACTCATGATACGTAGATTGATTCTTCGGATACTTCTAATTTGGGTCATGGATTGCGTGCAAAGCAATAATCCACTCGACTCAGTGACTATATTATTCACACTATTCAAGTTTTGAACCCGATACAAGAGCTTTCTGCCTCACCTGCCTCCATCAAATCTTCAGGTACTCCGTTTCCTATCTCTCATTCAGTTTCATGTGAAAAAGTTTCCTTGGCACATCATAATTTTTTTGCAGCAGTTACAACCCATGAAGAGCCATCTTCTTATACCGAAGCCATTCATGATCCCAATTGGTGTTCGGCGATGAAATCCGAGATTGATGCTTGGGTGTTGGAACGCCTTCCTCTAGGCAAGAAAGCCATTGTTTGCAAATGGATATATAAGATCAAATTTTGTTCAAATGGTTCAGTAGAGCGTTGTAAAGCTCGATTGGTGATCATGAGAAATCGATAGGTTGAAGGTTTAGATTACATAGAAACATTTGCATCAGTCGCCAAGATTACTACTGTACGAGTATTTCTGGTAGTAGCTACGGTACAAAAATAGGAAGTTCATCAAATGGACACATGTAATGCCTTTCTTCATGGGGATTTAGTTGAAGAAGTATATATGAAACTTTCATCTGGTTTTTGTGCTTCTGCACCTGATCAGGTATGCAGACTCAAGAAATCATTGTATTGGCTGAAACATGCACCACCTATTGGTTTTTCAAACTTTTGACGGCGCCACAGACCTATGGTTTTTGAAAGTCATACGTAGATTATTCTTTGTTTACGTATTCTGTGGGATGTGTACGACTGCATATTTTAGTGTATGTGGATGATCTCATAGTTGTTGGTAACTCTTCTCATGCTCTTCAATAGTTTAAGGAATTTTTAAAATTTTGCTTCCATATGAAGGATTTAAGAGTTCTGAAGTACTTTTTGGACATTGAGGTGACACGAAGTCCTAAAGGTATTTATTTGTGTCAACACAAATATGCATTGGATATCATTAGTGAAGCTGGTCTCCTTGGTTCCAAACGAACTACATTTCCACTAGAGCAAAATCATCATCTAGCATTGTCAGAATCAAAACCATTTTCAGATCCCGAGAAGTATCGCCGATTGGTTGGTCGGCTCGTATACCTTTTACTCGTCCTGACTTGTCATCAGTGGCACACAACTCTACGTGTTGTGCGGTATATCAAGTCCAATCCTGGTTAAGGTATACTTCTTCATGCAAATCAAGACTTGTATATTACAACTTGGTGTGATTCAGATTGGACAGGTTGTCCTATTTCTCGAAAATCGGTTACAGGATGGTTTATTCAACTTGGTACATCACTTGTCTCATGGAAAACGAAGAAATAACCTACCTTGTCTGCATCATCTGCTGAAACGGAATATCGTGCGATGGCAATGACAGTTTGTGAACTATTATGGCTTAAAAACCTACTTCTCAGTCTTGGGATTTGTCATTCTTACTTAATGTTCATGCATTGTTACAATTAAGTTGCGTTGCATATCAGTCTTAATCTAGTTTTTCATGAACGTACAAAACATATCGAGGTGGATTGTCATTTGGTACGTGATCAACTAGTGGTTGGAGTTATTGCAATGCACCATATCCCCACCAATTTCCAGCTAGCTGACATTCTTACTAAAGCCTTTAGTCGAAAGGAGTTTGAATGCATGACATTTGTCTAAACATTCTGACATAATTCTTATAAAAAAATCCAATCATAGGAAAAAAGATGGATTCTCCGGTTCTACTAAAATGTTTTAACCCACATCAATTATAAGTCAATCTACATGTTAAGTATTGAAAAATTAGGAAAAAATTACCTTTATGGTTTTGGTTATGCATCTTTTGGTAAAAATTGATTTTAGAAAATTAGAGTTCATCGAGAAAAGTGTTGAAGAGATCTCTTAAAAAAGAGGAAAAATGATGTTGTTTTATTGAATAAAAAAATAGTGTTTACAAATGTTATTTGTAGAAGATAATCTGTTACAGAAAATCAAGTTTGTAATCTATCTAATTAATTAAGTAATTAATAAACTAATAATATATCATCTAATATTCTTTTCAATGTGATGAGTATATATATGAGATATCTAATATTCTCTTCAAGATGATGAATACATATATGAGATACTAATAGAGATTGATAGGAGAAACTAACAATGAATTAACCAATATATATTTGCAATTTGATTGTTTGTTTGAACGAATATTGTTTTTAGAGATCTGGATTGCAATCTTTCACGAACCACATGACAATCAACTTTTATATCTTTTATTTTTTTCTTGAAATATTGGATTATTTGTGATATGTAAGACTACAACATTGTCACGAAACAATAAGGCATGCACAGTAATCGAAATATGAAATTCATTAATAATGAAAGATGATATTCTATCTCGACACTATTTCTAAATACCATAATTTATTTCTTTAACTTTTAAGATATTAGAGATCTACATATAAAAACACAATAACCTATAATTGATCTATGTTAATTCATACAAGATGTATAATCGGCATCCGAAAATGCCTTTAATTGAAAATCACATTTGATCGCATGAATTATTCTTTGAATATATCAAAATACGTTGTGCCACATTTAAATGAAAATCGTTTCAAGAAGACATGTATTGACCTAGTTTATTAATGCAAAAAGGAATTTCAAGACGTGATATTATTAAGTAAATCAATTTACCTATTAATCTTCCAAAATAAAATAAAATTGATACTGATTTACCATGAGATTGAGAAAATTTAGAGTTTATTTCCACTAGAATATAACTCGTTTACATTCTAACATTTCAAAATTTTCTTTCTAAAATAATTTCTCTTTGACTAATTGAATACTAGGTTTGGAACGAAAAAAGTTCAAGATTAAAAAAGTAGTTTACCTTATGAGATCTCTGCTCTTGAAGACTAATATATCATCAAAATAAACTAATAAATAAAAAAATAATATTTTAAAGAGGAGAAAAATAAAGAACGCTCACAAGACCGAGTAAAACCATAATTTAAGGGAATATTAGAAAAGTTTGTATGCCATTATCTATAAATTATTTTAGACTATAGAGTGATTTATTCAATCTAGAAATAACATGGGGTTGGAAAATCTCCCATGTTTTGGAAGATATATTTGTTGCAAAGACATATAATTTCCTGATCTAATCTTTACATAAGGAAGCATTAGAAACATATAATGTAATATACCAATTAAAAGTGAGAAAAAAAAGAAAGAAAAGAAGATGAACATTAATCAGTTTTGCAGTGGGGCTATATGCATAAACATAATTTATTTTCTTGTTGTGCTAAATCATTCAGCAACAAATCTAGTCTTATAGTTATTTATAGTACTATCTGCATTATATTTTTTTTCCATAAACTCATTTACACCCCGTGACATCTTTATGCATATATTATTAATTAAAAAGTATCTAGTTTTGATTGAATAACATCAATCCATACATGTGATTTGTTGGCCTCTGTAAATTATCTAGGTTCTATGCATGTAGCTATTGATAATGTGAAGTTTATGTACTCACTACTCAGTTAGTCCTACGAAATATATACAGGGATGAGATTTGTAGTATGTTTAGATTTATTTAAAGAATATGATGCATGATAAAAAATGACAAATTAGATAGATAATGAATAGGTATAATTGTTCTTTTAGGTCTCGAAGAACTACGAATTACAGATCCAAGTGTGAGAGATGGCATAATAGATGGATGTGGAATACCAAAATGATTTAAGTGATAGATGGAGACATGTAAAACTGAATTAGGAATGAATGGGAACAACATTAATACCAGAATGAAAAAAAAAGAATATTTTTAATGAAAAATTAAATTCTTAGATATCATAATTTTGTTATTCGTTACGATCTGTATAGTATATGTAACATAAAAATATAACATAAACATTCAAATAATATCAAATGATTATAAAGAGGGAATTTACATGTTAAAACTTTTTTTTTTTGGAGTCGTTTAAAATTACATCTAATGTTTTGTTGAATAAGTAAATTGATGTTTAAATGGTATCACTCCAATAAATCAAAGAGAATATTTGTAATAATAACAAAATTGTTGCAATATTCAATAGATTTTGATGTTTTATTTCTACAATGAAATTCTGTTATAAAGTGTAAGCATATGATATAATAAAAAATGGTTCAAATAGCATAAAAACAAATGATAATAAATTTATATTTTTATGAATACATACATGAAAAAAGAAAAATCTTCTATAGATAGAAAAATTTGACAATGATATGTGATACATATTATATATATAAATATATATATCAAGGTTTAAGAAAGCGCTAGGCACTAGGCGGGCAGACACCCAGTGCCTAGCGCCTAGAGCGTCTAGGCGGAGTCTAGGCGGAAATGTAATGTATATATTATATATATATATGTTATTTATATTATATATAAATGTGTAAATAATATAATTAAAATTCTTAATTTAAAACATTTGCAAATGTTTAATTGTTTGAAAGAAATAACAAAACAAACAAGTAACACATTACACACTTAAACATCTAATTCCACATCTCCATATTCTTCATTGAATTGTTTTTCGTCGGATTCAAACTCTATGTTAACTTCTTCTTCTTCAGATTCAAAATCAGATTCATCAAGTTCTCTAACTACAAGCAAATCGTCTACTTGATCTCTTGAACCCTCACACATCATTGCATCTTCTCGGTTTGATTCTTCGTTTGCTTCCCTTGATTCGTTCTCCGTTTTTCCACTATCAACGATCCAATCTTGAACATGATATGGATCATTAGATAGAAGCACATCCAACATCTTGTTCATTTGTTTTCTCCATTGCACCATCAACCTCACATTAAATTGAACATAAACAAGATTGTTCAACCTTTTGGTATCAAGCCGGTTTCGTTTTTTCGTATGTACCTACATAAGACCATAAATGATTATTCATACAACTGTAACGAAAAATAAAAAGATGATTTATGTTAATCACTTACTCCTTCAAAAGTGCTCCAATTTCGTTCACAGCCTGATGAACTAGTTGTTACAGATAGAATCCGCATAGCCATTTTTCTCAAATTAGGTGTGCTCATTCTGTAAACATCCCACCAATCGACTACGATGTAAAAAATAAAGTTAAAACATTATAGATAATTTACAAGAATGAAATAGATAAATTAAATGTAGGAAAACAAACCTGGATAATAACTTTGTTCATTTTTCTCGCATCCTTTGATGTCATGTGGTCTTCCAAAGTTGCCTTCTTTTTTTTGTACTTTGGAAGTTCGACATTAAGAACCGAACACTGAACATCAAAATCATTTGAGGAAAAATCTTCCATACACTTAAACATAGCATCTACCACATTGTCATCCGATTGAATATTCAAATCCTTATAAGTGTAATAAGGATTCAAAACATATGCCACCAAATGTAGAGGACTATCAAGCTTCCCTTTTATCCTTTCATCGATGATGTTAACAATCGGCTTATAATTCTTCTCGATATTTTTATATGCCGCACGTATCTCCTGTTTTGCTATTTGCAACTCTCCATACAAAAACCCCATTGATGGTTTTACATCTCCATCAACTAATCGAAGCACTCTAACCAAAGGTACAAATACTTTCAAACACAACGTACGCCATTCCAAAACGAGAAACTCATCATCGTGGTATATGCCGCTTTCCCCTTAGGATGCTTTGACAATTTGCAATCTGCCCATTCTTTACTAGCAAACATCATCTTCAATCCTTCTTGTTTAGCATCTAAACTTTGTAAAGAT
The DNA here is from genome assembly GCA_036759665.1 of Gynandropsis gynandra. Classification (NCBI taxonomy): domain Eukaryota; kingdom Viridiplantae; phylum Streptophyta; class Magnoliopsida; order Brassicales; family Cleomaceae; genus Gynandropsis; species Gynandropsis gynandra. The sequence goes on from CM071867.1 coordinate 2,669,450, forward strand.
AAGCTGATGCAAATCTAGTAATTCCAGGTCTCACAATATCTCTCTTCTTAGTATAATTCCTCATCATCGATAAAGTCTTGTGGTGAGCATAAATAAAAATTGTTAACGCCTTAGCCCTTTCTATCGTTTCCTTAAACTTATCAAGCGTTGTAATACTCTCCAACATAAAATTTATTGTATGAGTTGTACAAGATGTCCAAAATATCTCGGGCATCACATTCTTTAACAACTTTGAAGCGACCATGTTATTAGTGGCATTATCCGTTACCACTTAAACAACATTATCGACACCAACTTTCTCAATGCATTCTTTCACATATTCAAATATGAATTGCCCCGTATGTGCCTCACTTGAACAATCTTTAGAAGAAAGGAATGACATACCTTTTCTACAATTGATGCACAAATTCATAATACTCCTTCTTTTTCTATCTGTCCAAGCATCCGTCATAATCGAACATCCAATCAAACTGCACTCTTTTTCTTGTTCCATTACCAGACCTTTCATCCTCTCAACCTCAGACTTCAATAACGGCTCTCTTAGTTGGTATTGACTTGGTGGTGTAACACCGGGTCCATATAATCCAATCGCCTCTACCAATATCTTGAACTCATTATTATCAATCGAATTAAAAGCAATACCATGAGTGTAAATCCATCTAGCAATATATTCATGAACCTTGTTCAACCTCTCTTTAGCAAAAGCATCTTGAATATCTTTTTGCTTCAATGTCAATCCTAAACTTGCAGAAGATTCCACATTAAACATAGCATATCTATCAATAGGACCTAATACACGATGCTTCTTTTTCTCTAACCCTTCAATATCTAGCTCTTCTTCTTCATTTTGATAATCAATCGTCACTGACTGACGAATACTCCTATCTTTCACTAGTTGTTTCTTATTTTCTTGTACTTCTTTGATGGCTAACCTACATTTTTCCTGTTGCTCACTTGTTGCTTTAAAATATGCAGAAACATTTCCTTGCATTTTTGCTACATGTTGTTTTAACCTATAAATTCCATCTGAGACAACCTTTCCACATAACTTGCACTGAATTTTATCCAAATTATTCGGGTTGACTAACATACCGAATTCCCATCCGACGTCATTTGATTTTCTTTGCAAAGTTGAGGATTGAGTTGCAGCTGTAGAAGTAGAATTTGAAGCCGAAGAAGATGTCATAACCTAAACAAAGAACCAAACGATATTGAAAATTAAAAAAATTAACCAGAATCAAATAGAATTATTTGTCACTAAGACCAGTACAAAGACCATCAGCACAGAGACATCAACCCAATTCACGTTCTCCACTCGGAAACAAAGTAACCAAAAATATCATTTATTTGCAGATTTTTTTAACACCTCGTAACCAATCAAGAATAGAATTACTTGAAGACATGGAGCCATAGATATATCATTAAACTGTCAACTGGTGAGATGATTTATAATCTTAAATTTACTAGATTTGATGTGCAAGGAAAGCATTCATAATCTGTGATCAAAGAAAACAAGCTACATCTCCAAACTCAAATTCATGGTCATCCTCTTCATCGTTAAATAAGGATAACAAGACATTGATGTTGTTTGGTGTCTCAAAACCGAACATGGACACGACTTAAGCACACAAATAATGGAAACTACAACATGGACGAAACCGAACACGAAATTGCAATATAATGCGGAAAGGCAAACCTGGTCGTGGGAAGAAGCAGTTCACGAGCACCCTCGCAGAGAGATAGATCGGTGAAGAAGGAGAAGACTCGACGGCGAAGACCAGTCGACTGCGAAGACGATGAGAGATGCGGTTGCAGACTCAAACTCGACGACGGGGACAGATGAAGACGAAAAACAGAAGGCTATGACGACGATAAGGAGGAAAGGTTGGGGATCGGAAAGAGAAGACTCGACGACACATAATGAATGGCTAGGGCTTTTTTCTACTGAACAAAACGACGTCGTTTTGGTTCAGACCAAAACGACGTCGTTTTGGATCATTAAAAAAAAGCGCCTAGGCGGCCGCCGAGCGTCTAATCGGCCGCCCAGGCCGCCTAGGCGGCCCCACCGCCCAGAATGGCCGATTTGCAAGAATTTGGAGCGGCCGGCCACCGCTCAGCGCCTAGGTGCCGCCTAGGCCGATTTCTCGAACAGTGATTATATAAATGATAAATATATACCACATGCTATGGCAAAACTGAAAATCAGGGGTGTAATGAGTTGGTTCTACTAAGTCATCAGTTCAACTCCTTTTCTAAACAAGCTGAAAAATCTCATCTTAGCTCATGTCGTCTTTAATTCTCTAAAGACGAGTTAACTCGCGAGTTAGATCATTTAATTTAAAATATTTTTAATATATCAATTGTTAGTTATCATCAAAACAAATAAAATATCTAAAATATAAAAACTATTAATTCGAATATAAAGTTATTGAATATCAAAATACTAAATGAATTTTTTTGATCAAATATCGAATAAAATGTCAGTAACATAAACATCAAAATTCGATCACATGCAAAATACTAAAAAATATTATTTCTCTTTGTTTTGTAATAGACATATATAAATTATGTAGAAACAGAAATAATAATAATATAATATACAAATAATCTATTTTTTTCTCAAATACCAATAATATATAAAAATAAGAAAAACATGTGATTATATGTGATTTTGTTCTCATCTCATGAGCCAAATTGTAACTTGCAAGCTAGCTCCTATAAGCTCTAATTTATTTATAACCTCGTTTTCTAAATGAATTGAAAAATATTCAGCTGAAATCATTCAAATATGATTCGAATTACAGTTGGCTCGTGAATAGACATTTCATTTTACACCTCTAATGAAAATATCATCTTTTAAAAACTAGAAATCATTTAATATTTTTAAGATTTGTATATAAATTTTAAATTATTTTATAATTAAATGTATTATTATCTATAGATATATATAAATAATTAATATATTATTTATTTAATTAATTTTTATGTAATTTATCCAACCTAAAAATATTTATGATTGTACCTTTTGTACAATACAAAAAACTAATCAAAATAGATATTTTAATAATTATTATTTAAACTAAATTATAACAAGCGCATTATGCAGGTAAATTTTTTGTTTTGTAACGATAAATTTGAAAAATATATATATTCAAAATAAATTTTGATATTATCTTTGTTTATTTGTATATTTTTCATGGATTAATTTCTATGTAGAAATTTATTATATGAGAAATTATTTATTTATTTTAATTATAAAAAATAAAAAATTAATTAAGAGATAGATTGAATCTAAATTATATAAAAAATATACATTAACTAGAGAGGGTAAATGATATATTGAACATTATTTTTTTTCATTCCATTGGTTTTCAATGATAGATGTAATTTTAAATACATATAATTATAAATTTCTAAAATTTAAATTTATTAAAATATGTTCAATTTGAATTTTTTAAGATAATTAATTTTAAATAATATATATAACAAAAACAAATATTTCTTAATAATTATTTTTTCAAAGTTTAATAATTTTATTTCATTATTGTGTGGATAAACTTTTATTTTGTAACGATAGAGTTGAAAAATATATGTAAATTAAAAATAAAGTATGATATTATCTTTGTTTATTTAAATATTTTAATTTTCATAGATCATTTTCTTTTTAGAATTTTAACATATAAGATATTATTTATTTATTTTAATTGTAGAGAAAATGGATAATAATTAAGAGATAGATTGAATCTAAATTATATAAAAAATATAAATTAATTAGAAAAGGTAAATGATATGATGGGTATTAATTTTTTTAATCCAAAATTTGTTTTCAATAATATATCTAATTTTAAATACTTGTATTTGTAGTTTTTTAAAATTAAAATTTATTAAAATCAATTAAAATCAATTTTTTTTCCTTCAGAATAACTAAATAATATAAATAACTAAAATCGATATTTTTTTAATAATTTATTTATCAAAATTTAATAGTTTGCTGAATTTTATTTCAAATAAACATATAAACAAATTTTAGTTATTTATTAATTTATTAATTTTCTATTTATCTACATATATAATTATTAAAATATTATCTAAATTAAATCTAAATATCTAATGTTTTTAATGTATTAATATTAGTAATATATAATTCTTTTCAAATAATTTATGAATTGTAATTAATGTAATGAATAAAAATAAAAAAAAACTTGAGAAGAAATAATGAATGAGAAGCTAAGGCTTATCTAACTTTTTATATATAGATTTTATTTTAAAAATAAATACATAACCATTTTTTGTTTTAATTAATTATTAATTTTCAATTTATTTACATATATAATTAATAATATATTCTTTAAATTTAATCTAAATATGTTATGTTTCTTTAAAATATTAGTATTACTAATATATAATTCTTTTAAAGAAACTTATGAATTGTAATTAATGTATGAATAAAAAAATTAAAATAAAAAAGACTTAACTTGATGATATGGAAGAGAAGAGAATGATGAGAAACCTTTGTTTATCCAACTTTTATAAATATCTGATTTTATAGAATGAATATAACTGCAACCAAATGATGATCAAATCAAAATATTTAAAAAATCTTGTCAATGTTTAGGATAATATTGTATAGAATGAATGTAAATATAAAATATTTTTTATATGTTAGTGTAAAATTTGTCATATATTATATTACCTATCCTTTAAAAATGGTGGCTTCATAGTAACGACAAACTTGATATAATCAAGAAGAAAGAGGCACTCGCATGCCCCGGGAACATAAGATCATGAAGGGCATAGAACTCATGCTGGCCCACGAGATTCTACATTGAGATTTTCATGTCTTCGTCCTTTAAAGTCTTGATCTTTATCCCAGTTGTTTTAACAACTTGCTCCACTGGGTTCATAACACATAAGAAAATTTGGAGGAAGTGAAACTCTGCAATATCGAATTGCATAATGTCGTCTTACCTGTAGAGGAAGAATATCATGTAATTGGTTTTTACCAGAATCCAAAATTGAGGCTATACATGGAAACTATACAACATCAAGTCTTTCGTGGCATCGCCTGCATATTCTTGGCCACATAAGATATGTCTTTGAGTTAATCTGTCTCGGGTTCATCTGTCTTCCCATTATGTCCCAGTCTCATCTGTATTCGTAGAAATTTGAAGTGGAGTTCTTGAGAGATGAAGATCTCTTCGATCCAAGAATTTACTTGTAAAATCTCTGTTTAATGTCTGTAATACCCTTTCTCCTCGTAACCCTTTAAAGCCTTTCAAGGACAAGCGTCTCAGAGAGGCATTCTTCTGCAAGGTCTTGATAATTGCTGTAAAATAATCAGGTCTCAAACTTTCATCATCGTGTATCTCAAACTGAACAATCATTTCATTGGTCGTTACCATCTTGAGGGTTGTTGTAAATCCATTTCTCCCTATTTTCATTTTTGGCCACCAAAATGCTATTGATCTTAACGAAATGTTGGCTTTAAGTTGAAGAGCAGAGAATCTGGTCAATGGACAGAGCAAATGCTCCACACCAACTCCACCAAACATATTCTCATCGACATATGCAAGTTCTAATTCTTGAAAACTCCAACTGCAACAGACACAACAACTTTATCTTTGAGACCAGTCTTTGATAGTTTCACGTTTCTGAGTGTTTAATTCTAGCCAAGAACCCAAATGAACTCCTTCGCCCACAGTGATTTCAGCTTCACGCCCCTCAAGTCCAGTGACACAATGGTTAAATTCATCCCGAGAGCTTCGACGACTCTGCAAGAACCCGACACATCAATCTGGTAAATCCTTAATGTCTTATCCTCCAGCCAGAACTCGACAGTTTTAGAGCTTATATCTTGTTTATGGTCTCCGCTCCACACACGAACCTTCATTTCTCTGTTTTTAGCTAACACAACTGATATCAATGGCATAGCTGTGATTGGACTCGAATCGAATATCGTCAAAAGCTTTAATTTTGAGTTTGCTTCGATCATATTTGAAAGCTCTTCCTTTCCTTTGGATCCTATAGTCTTCCCATATGAGCAACTCTTCTAACGAATTGTTCATCAAAAGAAATTGTATCACTGATTTGATTATCATCTCGATTCTTTTCAGTGAATTAACACATATATTTTGATCGAACATAATTGATCCAAATAAACCAAGTAGAAAAACAACTCATAACACTACAAAAATTTTGTATGTAGAGTTTCATCTTGATAATAGATCAAATGAGATCTCAAACCTAAAATATAGTAAATCAATGAGATAAAACTACAAATTGTAAATGGCTTAAACAAAGAAACGGAGAACAAATTCAGTCCGATCTAAAATAGCCAAAGAACACAAAGGCACTGAAAAATGAGTGCCTTTCAACCTCAACCAGTAGTAGATATTTAAAAAAGTTTCCATCCAACTTTTAGTTCTCAACAGCAGATAATTGTGACATAAGGCTTTGAAAGCAAGACAAAGACATCGATAAAAGACTCATTATGTTCAAATGTGAAGTAAACTAACAATGTGAATCTAATTCTGTCAAATTGATTAATAAAACACAACCAACTAATCACTCAACAATATAGTATGTTATGTGAAAGGAAAATAAAATTCCTATTAATCCAATGCATTATTGAAATCACACAACCGTATTACTCTCCCCCAAACCAAAACCTTAACCCTTCACCTTAGTCGGTTATTTCCATCCAACCATTTTTTCGGCTAACAAGGCCTTAAATATCTTGAACAAACTCACCTTCTTGAGTGATTGAACAATCCTCGTTCAGTTCAAGGGTATTGATTTTGCTGATTGAGAGTGCAATACCAATCCAAGGGTATTGATTCCATCGATACGATGACCCTCTTTGTTTTCTAAGTCTAGTAGCATCCTGAGAGATCTCTGGAGTAAAGACGAAAACATTTGGCATTATCAAAACACCGATTATCACGAAGAATAGAGGAATATCGATGAATGAAAAAGAGAAAGAGATATGAATCAGCGAGCGAAACAAATGATTAATACGATAATAGTACTTGGGTTATCACAATCGCCACCCACCGTCTCGAGGGATAGATAAATTGTCGTTTAATCCAAGAATTTTGATTCCGACGATTGTTAGTAGCTTGATGATAAGTACCTGGAATACGATAGGTGGGCACAGATATGGACAATGTCGTCTGTGAAACCGTATCTCACAGAGAAGAAAGAAAGAGAGATGAATCGGTGGGCGAAGTACCTCGGTTTGCACAAGCACAGCATAATCTGGTGGTATGTAGTCTTGTGTGAGCAACAACATCGCCGAATAGAGAATTCATTTCGAGGAGGATCGAAGAAGAGAAAAACCTACATTTTATGATCTCATTCATTCTGTTATAAATATTGATGAGTTTTTTATTCAAAAATTCATTCAGAAGTATATAATGGCGGCTCCTAAGATTTCGATCCCAATTTAAATGGTGAAATAAATAGGATCAGACAACACTCTAAAAAGAGAAATCTCAGATGAGATTGAAAAAGGAAGAGGTGAAGAAGTAGACCGGGGAACCTCTACCTTGTATGTGATTCGTCCGATCATCTTCTTCTTCTTTTGAACCTCTTCACCCTCTTCATTTTATTGTCGTATCTCCCGCAAACCTCCATCTCTGTCACTACCGAAGCCACATACGCTGGGGAAAACGAAGAAAATATCACAGAGAACACTGTGTCAGCATCAATCGCCTTGCCATGGCACCGCACCACTACATCATCCCCATCCCTCTTCTCTCTCTTTCTCTCTCTCCTCGCTATAAAGTAGCACACATAGAGTTTTACTTTTCAGCGCAACTAATATATGTCATAGATCTCATTCATGAAAGTTATATGTCTGTTATGTAATATTTGAATAGTCTCGGGTTAAAAGTATAATTATTAAAAGTTAAGAATTATATAAGAAACGAAAATTAGGTTTTCGTTATCAGTTTATAGAATTAAAAACACAAACCCTAATAGCCGTCAAACAGAAAACGAAAAACGAAACAGTTTCGTTCATCAGAAATTCCGCACCAAAGGTTGAAGGCAGAATTCGATCTCAGCGTGGATACACGTAGAGGACTTGTACTATCAAGTCTATCATCCGATAATCACTCGTTCAACGTTAACAGGTATACTCGAAATCGTTTCTATATTTGTAATCATTGAAACCCCGAAAAACTAATCTGAATATGACTAGATCTAAAATTCGGGTTGATAAAATACGCTTCCGCACCCCAAATCAACCCAACAATTCATGGCGGTGATAATGTATAGAAACTTGAAACGAATGCTTTAAGTTTCAAATAGAAATGCATTTAAACTTGAAACGAAACCCTACATTTTTTTTATTGATGATGTGTAAACATGCTGTTAATATATAAATTTCTTTACATATATAATATATATATATATTTTATGTTTTTTTAAAATATTAATATTATTAATATATTATTCTTTTAAAAAAATTTATGAATTGTAATTAATATAAAATTAAAAAAAAATCGTTTATCCAACTTTTCATTTTCATTTATAAGTTAAAAACGGTTGGATGAGCCCAAAATTGTAAATGGGCGTAATTCACAGTTAGGCCCATTGCCTACAAATCCTAAAACCCGGCAGATAATTCGCTGTTCATATAGAAATTCTTTTTTGTAATATAATATAAATAAATCAAAATTGGCAATTTCAGAATTATATTTAGAGAAAAATAATGTTTTTCTTTTTGTTCTTTTCTCAATTATTAGATTATTCGGGGGTCAAAATTGGAATGGTCAAAGCTCAAACCCGATGGCTATATAAAACAAACCATCTCTCGCGAGGAATTATCTCTAGAGGTCACCGAAAAGCCCTAGCTCCTGCAAAACCCCAACCTTAGTTGGTATGTAAATCCTAAACCCTGAGATTTTCTCTCTGAAATTAAGCTTTTGTTGCGAAGTTATGGCGAATTAGTATTCCATACTGTCTTGTTGCTCTCGATTGGAAAACATCTTGACTCTGTTGTTCTTGCTTCTTTTTGTGCTTGTTGGCTTATTAGATTCGAATAGTATGGATCCGCAGCCCGAGCCCGTTACGTACATCTGTGGAGGTGAGCTCGATCGATGTTTAAAAGCTAAATTTCGATTCGTTACTCTGGAAAAATATATACAAACCCTATGGAAGTTGAGTGGAATATTGGGGGTTCTCGAGTAAAGTTGTGGTTTATCATGGAAAATCGTAAAAAGGACGCTGCCTTTTGGTCGTACTAATTACCATTGTGTTGTTACAGACTGTGGACAAGAGAACACATTGAAGCCTGGGGATGTGATCCAATGCCGTGAGTGTGGCTATCGCATTCTATACAAGAAGCGTACTCGTAGAAGTATGTTACTTCTGCTTTTCTTCCCTTGTAATTGTGGCTTTGATGGTTCAATTTTGGTATTGTTTTAGCTCGTAGATGAATTCCTCCTCTGTTTTTAATCCCTTTTTTGTCCAGAAAAAGATTTATGTGTCAGTTTTTGTTGCAATTCATGCGAGTAATTGTCAATTTTCAATCTGTCTCTTCTTGATGAGGGAGCTGTAGGTTACATGTTTAATCTGCCATAGTCTCAGAAAAATTGGATCTGTTTTGAATCTGAATTTAGGAAAATATGATTATGGGTCTAAATCTTTAGCTTTGCCATCTGCCGTATGTGTATATCTCTATTATCTGATATTTGCGTAAATTGGATCTAGCCGTGGTTACGTCTCTTGCCACAATCAATCTAACCCCGTGATTATATGTTCTATGCAGTTGTCCAATACGAAGCTCGTTGATAACAACCACTCCAAGATTATACTAAGTTTCGAATACGGGTGAAGACTTTTCATATTGTATTATATATTAACTAGAATCTTGCTCGACTTTGCTATGTGCTTGATTCGGTTTGATCACCGTGATTGTTACTTGATCATTGAGTTCGATTCGACCATTAAGACCTTCAACTATTTTGCTGTTTAGCACTTACATTGCTTTCGGTTCTTTTACTTAGTTATTCTCAGTTTCTTACATCATCATAAAACATGTATGGACCATTGCATCTCTTCTCTTCTGTTCTGTCTATCAGATTCTGGAGGTGGCATTTGTCGTTTTCAGACCGTGACTCTGAATCATCGGTGCTTCGTATTTGCTAAATAGTCGATACGAAGAGATCAAAGATAGCAAAATGTAAAGAACGAGTACGATGATTGTGATCAAAGTGGATGAGAAAGCCTTGTGACAGAACACACTGTACATGTCACAAACAGAGCTCCAACTCATGACTTTGTTTCCCTCGTAAACAAGATACACCACTTGGGTCGACCCCGCTACTGCTCGAAGAACTAAATATGTGCATACCTAAAAAGCGGTAGATATTCATTGGATCATCGCCCGACAAATACTTTAGTTATTGCTAAATCATTGGATCAAATCGTAAAAGGAATAAATACTTGGTCGAGGAAGAAAAATATCCATGCTTGGGACATGCTTGCAACACGCGGAATGACTTCTACAAGAGCCGCAAGTAGAGAATAGACGGCGATGATGCCATTAACATACACCAAATACCTGTAATAACCACGGGTTAACGTTTTTTCATTCGTGTAAAAAGAGATAATCATCGTTCTAAAACATGTTAATTTAATAAAATAGGAAAAAGGGTCGTTGAATTTACGCGAAAGCTTCAAACGTAGAGTAAGAAAGAGAGCCATAGTCATTTGAAACCGAGTTTTTAACCATAACGACGAGAGCTGCAAGAGAAAGAGACATTGAGAGTAAACGTAGAATGAATTGGAAGGCGTTGGTTCGATCAATCTTCTCCATTTTGTTCATTGTTCTTCAAGGACTTGAGGGTTGAATTGAAGTCTCTTCTTATAACATAATGGAAGCAAAATATAGACAAAGTGGTTAGCTCAATGCATTTAATTTTTTCCCAAAATCTCTTTTGCCAAACTTTTCTCATACGTTAGTTAAATGTCACTTAAAGACAAGAGTAATTACATGTCTCGGTTCTTGTTTCCTTCTTAATTAAACAGAATCATATGATTTTCAAATTCAACATCAATTGGTTATTAGTCAATTAATCTTTTCATTTTATTCACTGTATTAGTCTGATGTGGAATTTTTAACACATTCTTTTGAGATTGTGAGATCAATATTGAACTTAAATCTTTAATACCCAATTCAACACCAATTGAAACAAGTGAATTGATCAATATATATAATCATATTAAGTTCTTTTTATAACTTCTGTAATTCCTAACATGAACAGAACCTCTCTTAGAGGTTGTTTAATTTCGAAATTCCGCTACGAAGGGAAAACCCTTAAATTCTTATTCGATTGATCCATATCGTATTCGTCATTATTCGATTGATCCATTTTTGTTCATATCGCATTCATCATATTTAGAGTTTCAACTCATTACGAAGTTCACGATCAATATCATCGCTATCATCAACAATTTAAATATACTTTGCGTAAATGGTAATGTTAACACAATTAATTACAGTAAACTGATGCATGAATACTTTTCTGTTTTGATTCACCATTGTCTACTCTCTCTGATACTTCAAGATCATTCATTTGTTCGGCTTAAGTTTCAAAGAAGCACTGCAAAGCCAATAAGAGATAATATACATCAGAAAAAAATCGAATCAAGAATTCTTTTCGATAGGATATTGGCGTATAAGATCGGACCGACCTGTTGATACAAAAGCGTTTCCCAGTTGGAGGAGGACCGTCATCAAAGACATGGCCGAGATGAGCGTCACAAACAGCACAAAGTACTTCTGATCGAGGCATGAAGATGATAGAGAGGTCTACCTTTGTCTTCACATTGTTCCCTACAGGCTTGTAATAAGATGGCCACCCCGTTCCACTGTCAAACTTTGTCGATGATCTGCACAAATATTTGTTTCATCATCATCATCATCATCATCATCACATTCTTCTTCGTGAGATTCATCATAACATCGAATCAATAATCATGTCCAATCCAAGAAAGATCTGTTGATTAGATTTATGATAAGTTGTGCCAATGTCAAGTTTAAGTACAGAAATGGAACTTACTCAAACAGAGGAGTGTCACAACATATGCAATGGTATACTCCCGGGGTTTTCGTGTCCCAGTACTCCCTGGAAACTCATTGAAAGGTGATTCGATATTAGGTATAACGGTAAATCAACATATCGACATGATCTTAAAAATTAATATTAACGAATATAATCCGTGTGATTGATACGAGAATATTCCGGATATTCTCCAGAATATCTCGTAGAATATCATCAGAATAATCCGGGTGATCTCGAAGAATATTCTTGTATCAATAACACAGATTATATCCGTTAATAATTAAAGTCCCAAAATTACATTTAAAAAAACGAGTAAAGCTTGTTTGCCTAACCGAGACGATAAAATGATAAAACCGACTTGTATACACGTACCCCGTAAAGGCTCTTTCAGTCCCCTTCTGCCGAGTGATGTAATATTGCTCGGGTGTGAGTCGTTTCTTCCATTCATCTTCGCTTAGAGATGTAAAGTCACTCTTCCCAGCCTCTGCATAGAGTACATTGTGTCAACCTTTTAAAGGTCTTTTATTACTCTTCTACAAAGACTACAATTTTATAAGTACCCTTTCCTTGAGAGGCTATGGCCTAATCACGAAACGGGTTTTGAGTATAATAAATTCATTAGTTCTTACACCAACTTACTGTCAAACATAGCATGTCCTAACCGATGTGATCATGTCCTAACCGATGTGGAACAACTTATCATAACACTTATCACACCCGAGTGAACATGATACATATGAATGCAAGCAACCAACTACCGTATACCATTACATGAGGAGAAAACATGCCAAAGCAGAGAAGAAACAGGAGACAACACATGGGAAAACCAGCAAGGGGCAAAGACCAAGCGAGAAACTGTTATTAGCCATGACACGTTAGAGTAGCTTGTTGTAAAGGTTTTGGTATGCTATGTGCCAACCCATGAAAATATTATTTTATATATATATATATATATATGATATTGGACAAATCTAAACTCTTGAACTAGCTTTTATGATTAGTTAGCACAAATCCATATTTAACATGGTATCAAAGACCGGTTTCCGATTCAAATATACCGATGTTGAGCCCCCAATCGCGGTGGTGTCCACACTCCAAGACCAAACCTGGACGTGACGAGAAGTATTACAATAAGTTGTCTCACATCGACTAGGACATGAACTTTAGACTCGTATATATATATATATACACGATATTGGGCAAGCCTAAACTCTTGAACTAGCTTTTAGATTAGTTAGACCCAAGTCCATATTTAACATAAGCTGATATCATTGGTCAAGCTCGTCAAGCTCGTCTGGATCCAATTTTCCAAAGACTTATGGTCACATACCCTAGATTCATGTCCCTATGGATGTCGACCCATCACCATGGTTGGTTGAACTACATTGTTTCACGGCGAGGATCTAGATGGTTGGTTCCCGAAGATCAATTAATATTTTGATATGCATTGCACCACTCTGCCTTGACACGGCGATTGCTAGCGATGGACGAAGACACTCTCTCACGGTTTCGTTGGGAGCATTCCCTAAATCCACATATGGATTGGGAAAGCTTTAAGAGGAGAATTATACAGACTTTTGCTTCCACCCACATAATGCCTTTGTGCACAACTCTTGGCTTTACGATAATAAACCACTGTCTGGATTATCAAATATGGGTTTGGACCTAACTAATCCCAAAAGTTAGCTCAAGAGTTGAGAGTTGCCCCACATGTCCTTAGCTGATATGGTACAATACGTCACAACACTCCCTCTCACGCCCAGCCTCAGTCTTGGAGCGTGAACACAATCGGAGGCCCAACATCGGTATACTCAAATCAGGATGAACCTGGCTCTGACACCATATCAAATATGGGCTTGGGCCTAATTAATAACAAAAGCTATTCAAGAGTTTAGTTGACCAACACCATATATATGAGACAAAGTCCATGTTCTTAACCGATGTGAGACAACATGGGCTTGGGACTAATTAATAACAAAAGCTAACTCAAGAATTTAGTTGACCAACACCATATATATGAGACCAAAGTCCATGTTCTTAACCGATGTGAGACAATACATCACAACAAGGATATTGTCAACATGGCAGAAGAGGTGATTCAATTGGCGTTCATGTTGGGTTTACGACCGAAGGGGTTGAAGATTGCGGCATGTGACTGGTAGAATCCAGCGACAGTTATGTGTCAAGACATGCAAGGACACCGTCAAATGTTCCTCTCCTTCGATCTTCTACTATTGGATATCGAGGTACCACAACACATAAACTTTAAATCTTTACCTAAAGCACGAGACATGCACGTACCTTCTTCACCCCAACATTTCACCTCCCCCAATCAAATTCCTAACTGATAGTCGAGACGTAGCACCTCAATCACCGATAACCCTCGAAAACCAAACCTGCGCTGGCTAACAGACATTGAAGCGGTAGATGGAAAGCAAAAGGCCTGGCTTTCACTGCTATGAACAATTTTCGTAGGACAATCATTGTAAGAACAAGGGTTCACAAGTCTTTATTGTACGAGAACAAGGACTCACAAGTCTTTATTGTGCGTATCAATCAACGGAGTTCAAAATTCTTATTGGAGCAACGAGAAGTATACTGGAGTATTTGAAATGTCTTACGAAATTACTCGAATTTGACTTTGAGATCAATTATCGCCCAGGTTCCAGAAAAAACGACCGATGCATTGTCACGCCTTGGTAATTTTGCAATATTGGTCGCTATTTCGATTCCAACAACAATACTAAGGGTATATGCAACTTCTCAATTCAAGGCCCTAAATTACGAAGCATTCGCGAAGCAGTCCAAAGTGATCCAAATGCTAGAGTGGTTTATTTCATGGTGTCGATTTGCCTACTTTTCAATGATAAACTGAACATTCCGAAATCAGCCCCTATCATCACTTATATTCTCCACGAGTTTATGACAACGTGATGGGTGGAGGAGGGGGAGTTTTGCGAACTAAAAAACGTACGGAGACATTGTTTTATTGGAAGGTTATGATGAAAGATATTTGACTAACGCGTAGCGGCTTGTGACACTTGCTGACGTCACAAATATTCTACTTCAACACCATGAGGTTTGTTACACCCAATCCCTATTCCTAATCAAGTATGGGGCGACATGACCATGGATTTCATTGAGGGATTGCCTAAATCCATGGGTTGCAACACTCTTTTTGTGGTGGTCGATAAGGGCAACATACCATGGATTTCATCGAGGGATTGCCTAAATCCAAGGGTTGTGGCACTATTTTGGCTATCCAAATATGCTCAATTTATTGGTTTGACTCATCCATATATTGTTGTCCAAGTTGCATCGATATTTATCCGCAAGGTTGTGCGATTTCATGGTTATCCTCACTCGATCATTTCCGACCATGATAAAGTATTTCTCAATCAATGAGTTATTTTGCGACTCGGAGACTCGTCTTCGCTTTAGTACCGCCTATCATCCTCAATCCGATGAGCAAACCAAAATCACAAATCGCGGGCTCAAAACATATCTCGGTATTTCTCCAATGATCATCTGCGACTTTGGGAATTTTGTTTAGTCGGACAAAATGGTGGTATAATTCATGTTTTCATTCGACCATCAAAATGACTTCATTGAAGGCATTATATGACAAACATTTTTCATCCTATTACCTTACGAACCAGGCTCGACGATGATGGAAGATTTGGATTCGAACAACGAGATGAAATGTTGGCACATTTACATCGCAAAGTTTAGTTTCAGATCAGAGATTGAGTTTATTTGAAGCTGTGACCTTTCTGATAGAAGACTGTTGTCTGACGTTTGACTGAGAAGCTTGTGGCACGTTATTATGGACCTTTTCAAATGGCTACCAAGTTCGGACCAATCGTATATACTCTAGCTTTACTGGAAGATAAGCGAATTCATCCTACTTTTCATGTCTCACAACTGAAGAAAATGGTCGACGATCATGTGGTCACATCAATACCAACCTAACTTATTGATGAACATCTACTGGAAGTGAAACTGAAATGCATAATAGATACTCGCATCGGTCTAGACTCGGTTCTGGATCCTGAACACAATCGATAGAGACGAACATAACTCATGTCAAATATGCTTGACCCTAACTAATCTAATAACCCTAAATTCTCACCGATGTGGGACAATCAGAAGCCGTATCATCGATATTACATGTATATATATATATATATAAGACCAACTCCCATATTCTCACCTATATGGGACAAGAAGAAGCCGTATCATCGAAACGGGTTGACAGAAAAACGAGATTTTTTTGTAAATCAATAAAAAAGAACACAGGAAGCGATTCGATCACCGACAAGAAGATAAAAAGAAACTAAGGGTAACCGAAGAGAGAGAGAGAGAATAAGAACCTTGGACATTGTCGGGTTTCGAAGAAGAAGCAGAAGAACCCATTGCTCGAACAGCAAGTGGAGAAATTTTGGGTCTTGCAGGAGAACCACAAGCGAAACTAGAAAGTTTCGGTTTGGCTCTTGAATCAAGTCTCGCTCTTGCAGAGACTAAGTTCACTTGTATGATTAAACCACGAGAAGCCATTTCTGCTCCTTTTTTCTTTCTCTGAAACTCGTCTAACAAAATTAAATAAAAAATAAAAAATAAAAAAATCTCGAAACACGTGGCAACTTCAAGAAGCGAGTTGAGGATTGGATCTCTAGTAGCCACGTCAACGGTTTCGAGAAGTTGTCCTACAAAGCTTACCCTTTCCAAAGCAAGAGATGAACTTCCATTTTATTTTATTTTATTTTACAGAGAAAACGGACTATTATTCTTGTATTTTACTATTTTAATTCTATTCCTCCGAAATTTTTTTGTTTATCCTATTTTTTTTAAATTATTATTATTCATTATATTAAATAGAAATCTCGTACGATGTGCGGGTGATTATATTGATAATAATATTTATCGGAAAAAAATACAATTAGAATATCATCTTGTATAAAATCGAATAATAATAAATAACTATTACAAATAAAATATGAAAAATTTATATACAATCCATAAAATTGAATTAATATATTCAAATAAATTTATTAAAATATATATGTACATAAATATAAACAAAATGTAATATAATTAAAAGCAAAAGAACATTTTCTACGATATACAAATATATATTCTTTACTTTTCAATTTGAATAATGATATCATCAATACAAGACTGCAAATCGTGATTTTGATTAATTGTTGTATTTAACATTAAAAAAGTAAAATAAAATATATTAAATAAAATGAATGATAACTGTAAATTTATATAGTCGAACACACCAATCTAAACTATTTAATATATATATATATATGGGTATCAATATATGAATCTTTAATATTGCTTTTTTCATAAAAAAATATTTATTCTAACCGAAATCTAAAAAATAAATCTAAAAATAATAGATAATTAATAGTAAAACTCCTAATCATCTACTCCATCTAATTAAAAAAACGTGGATGGGTGCATGCGCAAAACTAAAAAATAAATCATCACATTTCGAGCAAAAAATAATCCCAAACGTTATAAAGGCACTTAATGGATGGGGTTTAAAAACGAAATATAGGGTCTGGCCCAAAATATAGAATTAGAGGCTTTTATGTTTTTAGAATTAAATGGTTACGAAAATTGCACATGGTATGCGTGCAATTTTTAGAATTAGAATCCCTCAGATCCGACTCGCCTGCAAAGCCACTCGCTTCCCAGACCCATGCGTTTCCTCTCTCTCCTTTATGTTTGTTGCCTTCTTCTTTCTGCGTCCGTCGAGCTGACCGTCGCGGAGCTATCCACCGATTTGACCGCCTCTCTACACGTCGCCACTTTCTCCTCTCTTCACGCCACATCCTTCTTTTCTGAGTTGCCCGTCGCCGAGCTAACCTTCATACCTGCCGCCGACAGGCTCTCCTCCTCTGCGCACGCCTCTGTGCTCGCCGCCAAAGAGCTTGTTTCCTTCGTGCTGCCTACAGCCGAGCTCGTTTTCTCGGATCTGACATCTATCCTTGCCTTGACCGTTGTCGGTCTGTTCTTCTTCCAGATCTGTCGTTGCTCCTCGTTGGCCGCTACTCCTCACTGACCATTACTTTCTCGATGGGCGTTCGCCGCTGCTTCCACGCCAATAGCCGTTCTGCCTGTTGTGTTGTCCGTTGTACTGCTGGTCGTGGTGCTGGTGTTGTTGGCGGCCGCACTGCAGGTCCCCATGCTACTGGTCGTAGTTTTGGCCGCCACCCTGCCTACCGAGCTGTTGGTCGTGTTGTTGCCCGTCGCCCTGTCTGTCGAGCTAAGAAAGCTAGTTGTCTCATGTGAAGCAATACACATGGATCAATCGCAACACCAGATGCCTAAATCCTTCTCTTCTTAGGTCAATTTAAAGAGATGATATGAGTAGGTTAGCGAAGAGTTTCAAGAATTTAAAGAGTTTTTAATGTGAATATGGAAGTCATTAAGGCAGAGGTAAGATGAAAAGAAAGGGGAGAGGAAGTGCCAATGAATTAAATTAAATTATTTTTTTAATATTTTTGTAGATTTAATGTGAAAGGAAAATTAAAAGTTATTACTGATGTGAAGGACTGAGAAACCTCCTCCTCCTGTAGCAACTTTTATAGATATAACTAGAAATCTCTACATTTATTATCTTAACTAGAAGATTAACCCGCGCTATGCGCGGGATATTAAAATTAGAGTTACATGATTTTATATATTTCTAAAAAAATAATATTGTATTGAATTGTGAATATGATTAAAAAAATATATAAATACATGAATATTAATATATTTTATTTTCATATTTTTTGAAATAACAATATTATTCTATAAATAAATAATGATATACAATGCTTAATATGGTTATAATTATTTTCAAAATTTCGTTTGATTCGAATTTTATGATAAATGTATTTTTTTTAAATTTAGATTAATCATAACATACAATACATTTGTTGTTACTAAAATAATTATGGATATCTAAATCATAATATATATATATTAATTAAATATTCATCAATCACAAATATTAATAATAAAATCAATTATCTAACTTATTCATATGGAATAAACTAAAAATTAATATATTAGATATATAAAAATTTTAATACAAATTTTTATATAATTGATAGTAAATATACTTACAAAATTATAAAGACTATACATTAACATAAATATAATAGTTAAAATAATATAATTATTTCTAAAAAATAATAAATAATTATATATAATATAAACTTACCCAACCCTAATTAACGGACATTACTTATCTTTTCTTCTTTTCTTCTTCCTTTTCTCCCAGTCGTGCTTCCATCCTCTCGTTCTTTTTATTTCTTTCTCTTCTCCTGCAACATTGCATCATTGTCAAACTATATCCATTGAATCGTTGTGGTATCGTTTTCGTTGAACCATTGAATTTTAATTCCAAGTATGTTTTGTTAAGTTTAAATTATTAATAGAGACACATAAACATAGTAAATAAAATTATAATGGTTTTATTTTTGTGTCTCTATATTTTTCTTCTATTTTTTTCCTTTATTAATTTTTTTCTTTATATATTATAACTTGAATCCAAAATATATTTTTAAAATAAAATATCAAATTTGAGAATAAATATA
The DNA here is from genome assembly GCA_036759665.1 of Gynandropsis gynandra. Classification (NCBI taxonomy): domain Eukaryota; kingdom Viridiplantae; phylum Streptophyta; class Magnoliopsida; order Brassicales; family Cleomaceae; genus Gynandropsis; species Gynandropsis gynandra. The sequence goes on from CM071867.1 coordinate 2,689,125, forward strand.
CTAATGTTTACAAATATATTTTGAGATTCATTATATGAATGTTTTCATAATATTTTTCTAAAAAATAATTGGATAAATATAATAAAAGGATCAAAATAGATATTTGGCCAAAACTAATGTTATATATAAATTAAAATATAGACTCCATATTGATTTTATGGTCATCTTCAAATGGAGGAGTTTTAATTCCTAATGGTGCGATTTATTTTAATAAAATGAACACAATCCATATTAAAATATTTTTATAGCAATATATAGAATATATTTATTCCAAATTAAAAATTACGCCAATATCTTGAATTGTATGATATTATTTGTATCTGCATCACATCACACCCAACTTGATCTTCCACCACGTGTATCTCCCGACTGAATTCACACAACATGTGTGGCCGGAGAGCAGCCATGCCAGGAATCATTGCCGTTACAGATCATACTTGAAGGCTCGTATAATTTGTTTGAGGTAACTTCGAATATTTTAATTCATTTATTATTAAAACGGTGAAAAACATTGAATGATATACATTTAATTAAAAAGTAACATTTAAAAATAAACTTAAAAATAATCTTGTTTAGTCTGTTGCTCTCCCTCTTCCTCAAAATAATGATATAATTAATTTTATTTTATTTTTAATTCATTTATTACTGATGAAAAACATTGAATGAGATAAAATTAATTAAAAAGTAACATTTAAAACTAAATTTAAAAAAATAATTTTGCTGAGGTGGCTTCATGAGAAACCACCATTTGCAAGGATTATTATATATATATAATTCCCCTTTGAATTTTAAAAATTCATTATATTCTCCTTCCGTTAATTTTCTGTTAATTTTTCTCTTAAGTATTTTTTAAAATAGTCTATTCCCCCAAACTATATGATTTTCAGCCTATTCCCCCGCGGACTCTATGAATTCCAGCCTATTCCCCCGCGAACTAGATGAATTCCACCCTATTTTTCCTCGAACTATATAAATTCTAGCATATTCCCCACAAACTATATAAACTATAGTCTATTTCCTCCGAACTATATAACCTATAGCCTATTTCCCCCCGAACTATATAACATCTACTCTATTCCCCCATGAACTATATAAATTCTAGCATATCCCTCCGAACTATATGATTTCTCTAAAAGTAATATATTTTCTTTAATTTTAATGCATTATTAAATTTTTATATTATAAAATATTAAAATAAAAAATACTTTAAATTCTAACGATTACAAAAATTCTATATGATTTCTCTAATAGAAATATAATTTTAACATAACCATATTTCACTTAAATATAACACGATTTCACCCAATTTAACCCAATTTCACCGAAATTTAACCCGATTTCACCCAGTTTTAATCCGATTTAACCCAATTTTTAATCGACTTCACTGAATTTCAACACGATTTCACTCAATTTTTATTCGATTTCACTCAAATTTAACCCGATTTCATCGTCTGATTACCGAATTTCAACACGATTTCACTCAATTTTTATTCGATTTCACTCAAATTTAATCCGATTTCATCGATTTAATCTGATTTCACCCAATGTTAACCCAATTTGACCAAAATTTAACCCGATTTCACCCAATTTTAATTCGATTTCCCCCAATTTTTATTCGATTACACCCAATTTAACCCAATTTCGGGTTGAATTTTGGTGAAATTGGGTGGAATAATATTAAATATGAGTGAAATAGAGTTAAAATTCTATTAAATCGGGTTAAAATTAGGTGAAAACGAGTAAAATTTGGGTAAAATTGGGTCAATTGGGCGAAATCGTATTAAATTTAAATGAAATAGAGTGAAAATTCGGTTAAACCGGATTGAAATTCGATGAAATCGAATAAAAATTGGGTGAAATTGGGTCAAAATTAGGTGAAAACGTGTTAAAATTGGGTGAAATCGGGTTAAATTAGGTTGAAATTGGGTTGATATCGGGTTAAAAATCCGATATAATATTTTTTATCAATCATTTGTAATCATTAGAATTTAAAGTATTTTTTATTTTAATATTTTTAATATAAAAAATTTAATAATACATTAAAATTAAAGAAAATATGTTACGTATATAATAACCATAATTTAAATTTCGCTGAAATTGAGTTAAAATTGGGTGAAATCGTGTAAAATTTGAGTAAAATATGGTTATATTAAAATTATATTACTATTAGAGAAATTATATAGAATTTTTTGTAAGCAGCCTATTTCCCCCCGAACTATATAACATCTACTCTATTCCCCCATGAACTATATAAACTCTAGCATATCCCTCCGAACTATATGATTTCTCTAAAAGTAATATATTTTCTTTAATTTTAATGTATTATTAAATTTTTTATATTACGAAATATTAAAATAAAAAATACTTTAAATTCGAACGATTACAAAAAACTTCTATATGATTTCTCTAATAGTAACATATTTTTAACATAACCATATTTCACTCAAATTTAACACGATTTCACCCAATTTTAACCTAATTCACCGAAATTTAACCCGATTTCATCTAATTTTAATCTGATTTAACCCAATTTTTACTCGACTTCACCGAATTTCAACACGATTTCACTCAATTTTTATTCGATTTCACTCAAATTTAATCCGATTTCATCGATTTAATCTGAATAAAAATTGGGTGAAATTGGGTCAAAATTAGGTGAAAACGTGTTAAAATTGGGTGAAATCGGGTTAAATTAGGTTGAAATTGGGTTGATATCGGGTTAAAAATCCGATATAATATTTTTTATCAATCATTTGTAATCATTAGAATTTAAAGTATTTTTTATTTTAATATTTTTAATATAAAAAATTTAATAATACATTAAAATTAAAGAAAATATGTTACGTATATAATAACCATAATTTAAATTTCGCTGAAATTGAGTTAAAATTGGGTGAAATCGTGTAAAATTTGAGTAAAATATGGTTATATTAAAATTATATTACTATTAGAGAAAGCATATAGAATTTTTTGTAAGCACTAAGAATTTAAAGTATTTTTATTTTAATATTTTGTAATATAAAAAATTTAATAATACATTAAAATTAAATAAAATGTGTTACTTTTAGAGAAATCATATAGTTCGGGGAATAGGTTAGAGCTTATATAGTTCATGGGAGAATAGAGTATAGGTTATATAGTTCGGGGGGAAATAGGTTATAGTTTATATAGTTTGGGGGAATAGGCTACAATTTATATAGTTCGAGGGGGGATAGGTTGGAAATCATATAGTTGGGGGAATAGAGTGTTTTAAAATATTTAACAGAAAGTTAACGAAGGGGGGAATAGGATGAATTTTTAAAGTTTAGAGGGGAATATGATGAGTAATGATAGTTTAGGCAGAATAGGATGAGCATGAAAGTTCAGGGGAGAATATGATTAAAGTGGTAAAGTTCAGAGGGGAATAGATTGTTTTCCCTATTTTTTATTTTAAGAATTATATAATTTTACGTCTATTAATTCAATTCAAAAATTAATTTAAAATTTTAAAATTATAAAAAATTATATGTATAAATCTATAATGAATGTTTTAACCAGTATAAAATAATACAACATAATAATATTATTTTATGCTTATAAACATGTATTTGAACATAGTCATATTAAAATATATAATACATATGGTTAGAAAATTTATTCTAATGTTGATTCATATAAATATAAGTGTTTGATAATTGTTATTGATGTACACACGATGATGATTAGTGTTGTATTAAATAGACAATTATCGGGTGAAAATATCTTTGTGTCAATACGCAATTACAAAAAATTTAATGATGGTTTTATAATTAATTACAAATTTAAGTTTTATTGTAATTAATAAAACCTAAAGGGTATGTATCAATAGGTATATCTTTTAAGACATATATTTTCATTGTTACAAAATTGAGGTTTTATTGTAATTAATAAAATTTAAAGGGTATGTATCAAAAGATATATCTTTTAAGACATATATTTTCATTATTACAAAATACTTAATACCTTTTGAAATATTATATGGTAACAATATTCACAAAACAAAAAAATTTCTCTTATATCATCAAAGAGAAACTTAAGGAGGTTTTGGTGGAATTGGCATTGGAGAAAAATTCAAGATTTACAAACTAAAATATGGAAAATTCAAGTAAGTAATTTCATATTGTTTTGGTTGATTTAATTATTCTATTATCGATTCATTTTCGTATTTAATTGAATCGTATAATTGAAAAAAATTAATTTACATTTGGTATCATACCCGAATAATAGAATATTAAATCACCGATTTAGGGTTTTGTGAAAAATTATTTATTGAATTTTATTTAATTATCAATTTAAAATCCATGAAAATATGCTTTATTGAATTTTATTCAATTAATTAGAAAAACTTAAGTTTAATTAAATAAAAAAAAGTTTTGGTCGTGGAGATGTGCTTGATCATAGAATATGAGAATTCAATTCACTCTTTGATACCGCCGATAACCGACTGCCAAACCCGACAATTACCCATCGCCCATACATTGGTCATTGGTGAGGGCCGCATATAATGGTCGCCGAAGAAATCGAGACAAAAAAGTGAGTTTCGACTCGTGTCGGTTGAATTTCGATTTCGACCATCGTCTTTGATAAGGCCGGAGTTAGACTTGACGGTTGATTGTAGGTTGACTTGTAATGGACGATGAAACGATGCTGAGGGTATAGATTTTATTACGATAACTACTAGTGCTTATTTCATTGGATATCCAAAGAGGTCGAAAAGGTATAGATTTTATTATCCTAACCATAGTACGAGAATCATAGAGTCTGGTACTGTTTGCTTCATTGAAAATGACAATATCTGTGAGAGTGTGGGAGCACGTAATGTAAAGATAAAAGATTCATTGATGGACCAAATTTCACTAAGTGACACACCTCAAATTGATGTTCCTATTATTGTAGCACGACTGCAATGTATGAATATAGAACAACAACAACAACAAATAGATACTCATGACCCAATTGGGGATGTCATTATTCAAGTAAATGAACACGTGCAACTTTAAAAAGGAATAGCTCTGAGGAGGTTTACTAAGGATAGAAGACCAACTATTTCAAATGATTATGTGTGTTATGCACTTGAACATGAAAATGACTTGAGCATAAATGATGATCCATTCTCTTTTGAATAAGCCACGAGCGACATAAATTCTGAAAAATGGTTGATGGCAATGAAAGAAGAGTTGAAATCTATGGATGACAACAATGTTTGGGAAATGAAAAAATTACCTAACGATCCTAAAAGAGTTGGCTCTAAATGGATCTTTAAGACTAAGCAAGACTCTAAGGGTAATATCGAGAGGTATAAAGCTAGACTTGTCGCCAAAGGTTATACTCAAAAGAATGGTATTGACTACAAAGAGAATTTCTCTCCGGTTCTCAATAGAGATTTAGAAGAAGAGGTATATATGGATCAACCTCAAGATTTTGAGATCACAAGTGGAATCAATCTGGCATGTAAGTTGAAGAAATCAATTTTTGGATTTAAACAAGCTTCTCGACAATGGTATTTGAAGTTCAATGATATTGTATTGTCATATGGGTTTGTAGAAATGATTGTTGATCGGTGTATCTACATAAATATTGTAGGAAGCAAGTTTAAAATCCTTGTATTGTATGATATTCATCTTACCGCCAATGATCGTGGGTTTTTACATGATGTTAAGAATTATCTTTCTAGTAACTTTGAGATGAAAGATATGGGTGATGCTTCGTATGTGATCATAATCTTTTCAGTCTATCTCAATGTCCTAAAAATGATTTAGAGTGTAAGGAAATGGATGCTATTACTTATGCCTCTTTAGTCGGAAGTTTGATGTATGCTCAGACTTGTACTAGACCGAATATCAGTTTTGCGGTTGGTATGTTAGGTCGTTACCAATCAAATACCAGATCGTTTTGCTGGAGAGTTGCAACGAAAGTTTTAAGATATCTATAAGGCACCAAGAATCACATGCTCACATATAGAATAATTATCAATCTTAAGATTGTTGGATACTCAGACTCAGACTATGTCGGGTGCTCGGATACTCGAAAATCGACATTTGGTTATTTGTTTCTTCTAGGGGAGCTATTTGATGGAAGAGTGGTAAGCACCCTATCATTTCTACTTCCACTATGGAGGCAAATTCGTAGCGTGCTTTGAAGCTACAGTTCAATCGTTATGGTTGCTCAATTTTGTTCATGGTTTAGGTATCGTTGGTACCATTGGTAAACGATGAACATCTATTGTGATAATGCGACAGCCATATTCTTCTCGAAGAATGATAGATACTCCAAGGGTACCAAGCATATGAATTTAAAATATATATCGGTTAAAGAAGAAGTGCAAATCAGAGAGTCCAAAGATATTTCTTGGTCATGTTAGTGAAATGAGAGTAGTCACGAAGTCCTTGTATTGCTGATAATTATACATGTATGAATATAAGTCTTGCACATTGAAGTTTATTTGAACTCTAGATATCAATGTAAGTTTTTTATTTTGCTTATCTATGAATCACATTTCAGTTATGCATATTTGTTATGATTATAGATACTTTGTCTTTGTTTAAAGACATTGTGGGATAAGATAATTTTGGATGTCTATCTTATCAAATTACAATTGTTTGATTTATATTGACTTGTGATACATGGAAGCAATCGGGACGTTTTCCAGGCCCATGACCAACATGATTCGGTCAGTTTAATTCTTATACAGTTGTGACTTGTATATATGATCACTTAAGTGAGCTCAACGATTTTATATACTTTTTATATATGAATCAAGTGGGAGAATGTTAGAAACTTTATTCTAAAGTTGATTCATATAAATATAAGGGTTTGATAATTGTTATTGAGGTACACACAATGATGATTAGTATTGTATTGAGGAGACAATTATCGAGTGAAAATCCATCTGTGTCAATCCATAATTACAAAAATATAATGATGGTTTTGTGATTAATTACAAATTGAGGTTTTATTGTAATTAATAAAATCTAAAGGGTATGTATCAAAAGACATATCTTTTAGGACATGTCTTTTCATTATTACAAAATAATTAATACCTTTTAAAATATTACACGATAAAGATATTCACAAAACAATAAAAACTCTTATATTATCAAAGAGAAACTTGAGGAGATTTTGATGGATTTGGCATTGGAGAAAAATTCAAAATCTACCGACTAAAACATGAAAAATTCAAGTAAGTAATTTCATATTGTTTGGGTTGATTTAATTATTCTATTATCGATTCATTTTCGCATTTAATTCGATCGTAGAATTGAAGAAAATTAATTTACATATGCAAGATTAAATATATTTACAATGTATGTGTCTAGTCTATTTTGCCATATATCTTGTCCGCAGAGGAAAGTTTCAAAGGAAGTATACTTTTGAAGGAACAAAGGCTCAAAGCTCAAGGACAAAGAATGGTCCCTTGAGACAACGAAGATGTCGTGCTAGAGTCAACACCTTCCATCGCCACTTTTATTCATTGTGGTCCACGAGATGACAAGAAACATATAAGCATTACCACTAAAACCCCATTTTTAACGGGACAATTTGTTGGAAATGACCATTTTCCTATTGAAAATAGGCATTTTCAATCTATCCCAACAGATTTAGGGTCATTGGTAATCCGACTATTGAAAACATTGATCTGTTGTAATTAGAAATGTCAATTTGAGTTGGGTTTAGTGGGTTAATCCAACCTAACCCATTTAAAATATAGATGAGTTCTTAATAAATTGGTATAAATCTATATGGGTTTATTGGGTATAAAGTCCATTTACATTAAATTTAATGGGTTTTGCCCATTTAACCCGTTAAGCCCATATATCATTCACTTCACATTCATCGTCATTCCGAAAATCCGATTTTAACCTTTATTTTACCCGATTTTTATCTGAATTTTAACCCGATTTCACTGAATTTCATCGAATTTCAAATCGTCACTCAATTTTAACCCGATTTCACCCAATTTTAACTTGATTTAACTCAATTTCTCCCGATTTCACCTACTTTCAACCCTATTTCACCCAATTTTATCTCGATTTCACCCAATTTCATCGAATTTCAAATCGTCACTCAATTTTAACCCGATTTCACCCAGTTTTAACTCGATTTAACTCACCTTCTCCCGATTTCACCTAATTACTCGATTTCACATACTTTCAACCCTATTTCACCTAATTTTAACCTGGTTTCACCCAATTTTAGCTCAATTTCACCGTTTTAACCCGATTTCACCCAATTTTAAATCGATTTCATCCAATTTCACCGGATTTTAAATTTATTTCACCCAATTTTAACCCTAATTTAACTCGATTTAATCACATTTCACCGAATCTCAACCCGATTTCATCTAATTTTGATTCAATTTCACCCAATTTAAACTCGATTTAATCCAATTTCACCGGATTTCAAATTTATTTCACCCAATTTTAACCCCATTTTAACTTGATTTCATCACATTTCACCGAATTTCAATCCGATTTCATCCAAATTTGACCAAATTTCACCCAATTTTAACTCGATTTCATACAATTTCACCGGATTTCAAATTTATTTTACCCAATTTTAACCCGATTTTAACTCTATTTCATCATATTTCACTGAATTTCAACCTGATTTCATCCAATTTTGACTCAATTTCACACAATTTTAACTTGATTTCACCCAATTTTGTCCAATTTTGACTCAATTTCACACAATTTTAACTTGATTTCACCCGATTTTGTTGAGTTGAAATTCAATGACATTGGGTGAAATCGGGCTGAAATTCGATGACATTGAGTGAAATCGAGTTAAATTTTGGTGAAATCGGGTTAAATTGGGTGAAATCGAGTTAGAATTGTGTGAAATTGGGTTAAAATTGGGTGAAATCGAGTCAAATTGGATGAAATCAGGTTGAAATTGGATGAAATCAGGTTTAAATTCGGTAAAACTGGGTGAAATCGAGTTAAATTTAGATGAAATCGGGTTAAAATTCTGTGAAGTTAGATGAAATCGAGTTAAAATAGGGTGAAATCGGTTTCATAAATTATTGTTTTGAATTTTGAAACATTAATTATAATATCTATTGTATATAAATATATATCATAAATGTTATAACCCGTTTATGAATAAACTCGTTTAACCCGTCTAACCCGACCTATATAACCCATTATTAAATGGGTCGGGTTGAACCCAACCCAATTATACTATAAAACCCATTTAATTTTAATGGGTTGGGTACAACCCAACCCATTGACATCCATAGTTGTAATTTCCAACGGTATTTCAACAATCGTAACTGTTGAAAAGAATATCGACGGACTGTAATGGATATCTTCGTTGCAATTTTTCAACGATGTTCCAACGGTCAAAATCCATTGAAAAACATCGACGAATTATAACGGATTTATCCATTGCAATTCGCATAAGATGCCATTTCACTTCTCAACGGATATTCGTTGAGATGTTTGAATGTCTATCAACAGTCATCCGTTGAAACATTTTGTGGGAAATGACCAATGGATGCTCGTTGGTATTGTTGAACGAAAAATTTTAAATATTTCAACGGATGTTTGTTGATATTATGGTAGTATAATCAACAAATCATCTAAACCGCCACAGTATTCTTCTTCCATGTCTCCTCAGCTAACTCGAGAAAGGGTCGCGTCTAAATCAAATGCTGGTTCTTGCCTCGATGTTGTGTCATTCGTAGGTTGTACAGGCGAAGGTGGGTGATACGGTTGGTTGGTCATCAACTCTATAATATTATCCCAAATAATGCATCTTTGTTGTATATTCTCAGAGCATGGCCTCGAGTTGCTCATCGTTCTTCGGATATGTCTTATGAACTGTGGGGGTACCATCGTGGCAACCTCTACAATATCCTTTTTATAGAAAATGCAGACTGTACAAACGTCTCTTATACGACCAAAAAAATGCATGCATAACACTATTTAATGTTAACAAACCAATTTATTTGTAATTATAATTTAAGGTAAACCAATAAAATTTTACCTCTAAATATATTTTTTTCTTTTGAAAAAGATTAAGTTTATCCGGGGATGAATCGACATCTTATGATTGCTAAGAGATCTTCTTTGTCACAATCATATCCATCTGTTTTGCTCGAAGGTCAATGGACTTAGGTTCGTCGGTATCTTCCACGGCGATGAACTTCTTTTTGGCATTTGTCTCGACAACAAGGTCAAAAAGTGTAGTTCTCTTTCAATCTTCTACTTATGTAATATAAAACTAATATTAATTTGATAAACTTTTAAAATAAAAACACATATAATTTACAATTAAAAAATTTCTTAACAGATCTTTTTTCTCTTGCAAAAATGATTTTGTTCTCGATGTATGACGATAAATACCATCTCCAGAATATTTTTTGGTATTTTCCCTCTTTGTCTTGAGGTCTTTCTATTCCTAATGTTGGACGAATTGGTTGAAAACCTCATCCATGGCTCAAGTCAGTTTGGTGTACTTTTTGTATTAATTACTTTTGGTACTTTCATCATTAAGCGCAACCATGATTGTATATCGCGTATCCACATGATATATATGTATGATGCCTGCTTCTTATGCCATCTATAAACTCTCTACAATACGAAGCAAAAAATACTTAATATATTAAATAAAATTGAAATGAGTTAATTAAAACTTAAATAAATGAAAAATTTACAATGAAGGTACACCGCCATTGACACCGAATAAACTCTGGCGTCACTTATCAGAAATAGTACAATCAATCTTATAATAGAACCTTGGATGATTTTATTTGTATTTTTTTAGCATATCATCCATGTCAAACCTACATATGTAAATAAAAAATAGATAATTAATTTAATTAAAAAATTACACTAAAGCATTTCGACGGGATATTCAGGATCGATGTAGGAACATTTTGACGTTCGTCGAAACTATCAATCAAATCGATGATATCCACAATATCATCATTATCATAAAATTTTAATGGCACCGATATAGATCACGAAAGATGGTATGGTGGTAGAGGAAGTGGTGGTGGGGCTAGCGGAACCCACAAACAATCTTCTGAGACCGATGAAACTTTGGACCCTCATATTAATTAGTGTTTAAAGGATTTAGGGTAGAACTTGAGAGAATATGGAGTTTTGTCTTTTTTATTGTGCTGAAAAATGAAACTGTTTAACGAGCCACATACCTAATTTTTTAAGTTGAAAATTCTAACGAATGCCGGTTGAAATACCTACTCCTTAGGTGCAGACTAGCGTAATTATGATTGTTTGCGGTAGATTCTCATTGCAATTTCCATTTTTGTGGTGTTTATATCTCTATCTTTGAATTTCTAGTAATTTTTACATGTATCAATTAATAAAAATATAAATTTAGATTAAAATCGGTCAAAGGATACACATGGAATCTAAAAGAACGTTCAGAAATCGTCCACCGCATTTAGTATCTCCAAAAAATAAAAAATATCTTCAAGAAATCATTCGTTTAAACCATCAAAATTCAAAATTTTCTAGGAACATGAAAGAATCTTCATATTCATTCCGATATATGCAAAAAATCTCCAAAAAAATCTAAAAAGACAACAAAATGGTATATGTTTAAGATCGTTTAGAATTTAAAGTTTTCTTGTTTTTTATTTTTTTTACCAATCATCAAAATGTGGAAAAAATAATCGAAATTTTCAAATGCGTTAATATTAAGGGAAAATATATTGTGTTTATAAATTTAGAGGAAAGCATAACAAATGTGAAAATGCATTAATATCAAGGGGAATATATGTTGTTTTTATACACTTAAAAAGAAAATAAATTGAATTTATAAATTTTTAGAGATGAATACGTTGCATTTACAATTTTATGGGGAAGTACCATAAATTTATAAGCTCGAAGGGTTTATACACTATATTACAAACTTTATGGTATATAAGATGAATTAATAAACTTGGAAGGGAAATCTGATGAATATATAATCTTTTGGGGAATAGGCTGAAGTTAAGTTTTCTAGGGAAAATAGATTGTAAGAAAAAGATTTAACTGAAAATTCAATGGATTTATTATAGTCGAAAAATTTGGTAGATCATTGATATTTTAGGGAGGAATTTGATGAAATTATAAGTTGAAGGAGAATGAGAGGAGATGAATAGTTCAAGGTTTAAAATGTGATTATTGAGGGGGCTAACCTAGAGGCTATTCAAATTTGACATAAACCATCTACATTTTCTTCCATGGATTTATCATCACTATCTTGAAGTTGTAGATACATTGCTTCAAGTAAATTTTGTTGGTAGTGATCTTGACAGAAACATTCTTTCAAGGGTCGTCCACATACTTGCAATCGGTTTCTCATATGCGACTTTTCCAAGTATTGTATCTAAAAACATGGAATTAATAGGTTCTCTTATCATAGAAGGTGATGTAGTCCCATCACTTCTTACATGCTAGAACCTTAAGTTAAGTTAAGAGTGTCCAATTCGAATTATTCAGATCAATCTCACTCGAACCGATTTAAACAACTCGAATAATTTGTAATATAGGTTATACAAATAATTCACATAGGTTCAAATGTCAACATCTATTCGGATTTGAGACGGTTCGATAAAATTTTAAGAACCCGATTAAAAAATATAAAAACATTAAAAATAATAGTAGAATATTTTTATGATTTTTTATGTTATATTTGATATTCAATTCAGATTCAGTTTAACAAAACCCAAACTCGAACCTAAAACTCGAACTGGACACCCTTACGTTAAATTTCCACAATGCAAAATCACCTTTCAAATCAAGTTTCTCTAACTTCTAACTTGTCGCTTATCAAACCTTTTCCTTTTTCTTTTCCTGATATGAACAGAACATTCTCTTGCTTGGACCTCGTTCTTGATCCTTGACTCGAGCTTGTACTCCAGATTCCGTTTATGCAACGTCTTCTAGCTTGATCCTTTCTGAGCTCAATGTCGAGTTTCAGATCTTTGAGTTTGCATCAAAGACTCCTTTTCCAACAAAAACCTCTACCTAATTCCAACTGATCTCGTTTGTGTTTCCAAGAATCCCTTTCTTGAATTCAATTTACCTATCATAGAACTAGAATGTGATGCCACTTGAAGAGTTTTGAACAAGAATTCTATAACGCTTTGGTTACAAAATTCTAAGTTCCTTTCCTAAGATTGAATTTCAATGAATTGCAATGCAATGTGATGAAGAAATTTAAAAAGGGAGACTACACAAAAATTTACGAAAAATATAGGTTTTGATATTTTCTACGTGAAGGATTTCCAACTTTTCTCAGAGCTACAAGTAGGGGTGTCAAAAACGAGTCCGACCCGCGGGCTCACCCGAAGTTCGCCCGAAAATCAGCGGGCTTGGACCTATTAATATAGAGCCCGAATGAAACCGGACCTCCGGGCTCGGGCTATTAAAAAAACCCGATATGTTTTAGCCTGGCCCGCTGGGCTTCGAACCAGGCCTCAGGCCCAAACCAATTAAAAGAACTCTAAGTCTTGAGTCTTCTTCGGCCGAGTCTCCTCCCTCCTGTGTTACCCTCCTCCTCTCCAGGCTCTCCTCATTCCTTCTTCGGCTGAGTCTGTGAGTGTTCTCTAGTTAGAGCTTCGTCTTCGAGCTTCATCTTCTCTGGTTAGAGCTTCGTCTGGTTCGGTTTCGAGCTTCGTCTGGTCTCCGTCTACTTCGATCTCGGTCTTCATTTCCATTTTGGTCTCGGTGTCGGTTTATTCTGTCTCGGTCTTCATTTCCAGTTCGGTCTCGGTCTCGGTCTTCATTTCCAGTGCTCGTTCGTGCCCTCCCTTTGGTCTTCATCTTCCGGTGGATGCCCGTTCGTGCGTCTGCCAACCTCATCATCGAGAAGGTAAACTCCATTCTTTTATATAGTGAATCTGTAAAATTAGGATTTTATTAGTATTAGGAAAAAATTGGATTTGATCTGTGTGCACTGTTCTGTTCGGTAGATTAGTATTAGGAAAAAATTGGTTGATGTTGAATTTGTAAAAAAGGATTTTATTAGTATTAGGGAAAAATTGGTTGATGTTGAATCTGTAAAATTAGGATTATGATATTTTTGTTGTAGATTTCAAATGGACGATAATTTTCGTCATGCTGAACAAATGGTAGATGATCATGACGATGACGATCAACACACTCCTCCTCAAGTAAGTAGTTCTCACAAAAGAAAATGGTCTAATATTTGGGCATATTTCATTAGTATAAATGCTAATCAAGCCAAATATAAATATTGCGGTAAAGTGTTATCCGCATTATCAAGTAAAAGTACATCTCATCTAAAACTTCATGTGGAGAATCGCAAGTGCAAACCTAGGACCAATGATCCATTGAAAATATTGATTGATCACTATGGAAAGTTGAGGGCAAAGAAACTAGATCAACTCATTTGGAGAGAAAAACTTACTAAGTGTATAATTGTTCATGAGCTTCCATTCTCATTCTATTCTCATTAATTGAGTGCCCGATGTTTAGAGATTTGGTTCATTATCTAAATCCAGATACGAAATTCGTATTGCAATATTATGAACATGAGAAAGAATTGCTGAAGACTAAATTAGAAATAGTCCGTAGTAGAATTTGTTTAACTACGACTCTTTGGACCGCAATTAAGCATTAGACCGCAATTAAGCAATTGGGATATATATGTGTAACAACACATTATGTTGATAAAAAATGAAATTTGGCTTGCAAGATATTGTTTTTCACAATTCTACCTCCTCCACATTGGATTAGAAATATCGAACAAGATAATAAGGATTGGGGTATTGAAGATAAAATTTTTTCTATTTCCGTAGATAATGCTACAACTAATGATAGTTTAAAAGAATTCACCTAGAAAACCTTTTCAATATTCCTCCAGCAAGTCAAGGTAATCATGAACTTTTTTAAAAGAATTCTCTGTTTTCTGGTATCAGAAACAGAGCAATCTTTATTGTTTATATAGGCTGAAAACCGAGCTAAACCGGTTCAGATTAAAGCTAATTAATTTTATGATTCAACAACCATTCCCGCCATTTTAACAAACTCCTCACATGTTCTTCTGATCATGGTGACGATTTCTTTGTATATAAAAGGCTTTTTTTTTGGTGCAACGACAAAACATTACTCGGAGGTAATATACATAAATCCTGCTTCTTTCCTTTCTTTGACTCATCATGCCAAAAATTTAATAACTCACCTCGACCTCAGTTACTCTAAGGAACTAACTCCCTCTCCTCCCTTGTTCTCAAGGGGCTGAAATTCATCATTAAGAACACAATCTGTGGCTTTTGCAGATTAAAACATAAATCTCTCGTTCGCTTCTCAAGACTTGATGCTAAGTAATTCTATGACACTGGCACGAATTCCGTGATCTCGCGTCTCTGACCAGCATAAGCAGTGGTACGAGTAATGTATACAACCTGAGACTCACTCACTGCACAATACCAGAGAGATTTAGCATTACATGGACGAAAAATGGCTCTCGAAGGGGAATGTAAAACTCCTTGCACGTACCGGGAACACTTGATCAAGAACCCAAAGAGTTTCTTTCATTGCTAAAAGCCATTAGACGTTTTACGAGCTCTGCTTTCAGTGACTCAGGGATTTGGGGGTTAAAAGTTGATTTTGCTTCCGCGATCAACCTCTTCCTGCAAATCAGAAGAAAAGGAAATCAATGATACGACTGTTTCATTAACACCCGTTGAAACTTTAACTATCAATGTTATGGTATCACATTCCCGCCAAGTGTTTCATGAACCATAAAAACACAAGGCTCAGGTGCATCTTACTACTATACTCAAGAGACAATGAAATAGGTGCATCTTTCCGTGTCGCAAGAACGAGACTAAAAAAGGTAGTTGAACTCACTTTAGCTCGCTATCATCTAGACCATCTCCTGCCTCTTCGATACAAAATCTCTTCTTTTCCCGCATGGAAGTGCGAACTTTATCATACCATCCACATGCTCGCATATATGAAGCAGCATCTTTCTTGAGACTGAGACATAACGTGACCAGATAATAAAAAGTTAGTCCCATTTTGCCAAAACAACAAAGGTGAATTAAATAAAAGAAGCACACAACAGAGTATCTATCAAAATGCATAGGGTGCTCTTCTTAATAGCTATCATCATACCACGGCAGGTACATATTAAAGAAGAGAGGTCAGAGACGCCGCAGTCCCTACTGAAAGAGAAAATTTCTAGCAATAATTGAATCCACAAAACCCAGTTATTGCAACTAAAACTACATAGAAACGGGACTTCGGGACTCAACAGCAGGTCACAGAAAATGCAACCAGTCTAGATTGATTTTGAATCGAAACTAATAAGAGCATCAGCCGAGATAAGATGGGATTACCTCTCTTTTAATGCTTCAATTTTTTCACGAGATAAATCATCTTTTCTGAGCAAAACGCATAAATCTTCTTCCATTTTTCTCTTGGAACCCAAAATTTTGGACTGGGTACTGACACCGCCATTCTCCATTTCATGGTGATCAGCCCCATTGCTCAAACCATTACCCTCACACTGATGCAATTTCACTTCAGTCCATTTGCTTGAACCATTGCTCTCGTGAGGATGCAATTTACCTACATGATACTCATTACTACCAAGTGCACTACCATTTTCTTTGATTCTGGAGCCATCATTTTCAGCATCAACCATTTTATCGGTGCCAGATAAATCCCTAGTTGACGCAAGCGATACATTTTTCTCTTTCTCAGGTTGGTTCAAATCTTTCCCAACCCCCTTGGCAACTACAGTTTGATCTTTCTGGATAGAAAGCCTACCATTCACCGTTGGAGAGACCCTTTTGGCACCAAGGTTCACAGAAAAATTGACCTTTGCATGTGGTCGTAAAGGAGCCTTTTCAACTTTAGAACAAGTCGAGTTATCCTTTCGGACAGATTGTTGTTCATCTCGTGGTTTCGTGTTACCATATTTAACGGGTCCAAGAGGTTTTGGAAGCTTTGATGACTCACAGCCATTACTTTCATGAGACGTAACCCCATTGGACGCTACTAGAGTTCTAGCAGATGCTGATCTTTGGTTGGAACGACAGAAGAAAAGAATATAAGCTTTCTCTGACAACACCTCCTGCAAGTTGGAGAGTGACACAAGCGAATCATTGCAGCAATACCATCGACCCAAGGCATCCTACACATGGAAGATCAAAACATCAGAAAACAGTAAGGTAATTTTATGTTGCCTAAACAGGACAGAAAATAACCTTAATGTATGCGTAATAATGCCCAGATTCAGGTGAAAATCCCGAATGCACAATTGTCCCAAAAAGCTTGTATTCTGGATGAGGATCCTGCATTTCCAACATGGAAAACCAATTAAGAAAAAAGCAGGTGTGTGAACAGAACAATTAGGCAGAAGCATTTTCACAAAATAGGTCAAAGGAATGCTACATATATCTAACATAGTAACATCGACATATCGGAAGGAAAATGTATGCATCAAGGATCGACTAGAATTCATGGAATTGAATTTGAAAGCAGCAATTAGACTGGACATTCTGAAAATAATCTGGAAACATCATACTGGGGTTAGTTGCATGACTTATCTAGTCTCATCAATCTAACAAGAATATCTAAGCGATAATAAGGTGTCAAAAAATAACATCAGGTTTAGCCTCGAGAAGTATATCATCATCCTGTCAACTTATTGTACAGTGATTCAAAGGCCAAAAACATATCATTTCTTTCAAATTCTGCACAGGTCTTGTAATCTGAGGCAGCAAATTTATTCTACAATGCTACATGAGAAATTTATACCAGAAAACCATAGTAAACAGCTCTAAACCATAAACACCATACTAAACTGCTATTTTGGAATGGGAAACAAATCCTGATTCAGCCTATGGGATTACATTCCTGAACTTTCCAATATATGTTTCTGAGAAACCAACAAGTTAAGCAGAACTAATGATATTTTGCATCAATGTAAGTAAATGCTAATAATCAAACAATTTCTTTAGCAAATTCAAATCCATTTGACAGTGTCAGAATAAATTACCTTGCTTATTTTATTCATAAAGCTCGACAGAACCAGAACCTCATCAAATGGAATGGCCTTATCAATCTTCCCACCAAATATGCCCTCAAACCGCTGCACAACAAATAAGTAAATACCCACTCATTCGAAAATAGCATTTCTAGCTCAACAAAGTGAACACACGTACTTATGAAAAACAACATGGTATACACTCACCTTCAATTGGATAACAAGGATATTAGGAGCTTGGAGTACAGACATTTGTTTCCTCGCGACGACCAATTTCTTACAGCTACACGAGTTTAAATGATTTGTTCAGAAAAAAGTAACATCAGACTCGAAAAGAAATGAATGAAAGAAAAGAAGAAGAGTCAAATCACTACCTCTCACATCTGTACTTATTGTTACCATCTAAAATCTCTGGCTGAAAGAACTTTTGCAATGATTCCTTAAGTGAATTACTCTGCAAAATTTCAAGACTGATATCCATAATCTCATCCGCCTTATTTGATTCCGCGCCACATGACAAACACTTGACCTGGCTCTGCAAAGCACCGCCAAAAATCTCCTTAACTACAGTGTTGCCATTAAAGGGCTCAGTACCCTTCCGTCGCAACTTCTTCAGGCGGAGACAAGTATTGTGGCATGCATCTACCACATACCGCAAGAACTCATGGGCGTCTTCTTGGTGCCCAAACTTAAAATGCTCGGCAAAAATTTTGAGGCAGTTAAGAATCTTGTTAGGTGCATCCAGTGTGAGATCCACACTAAGAGACCTTGCTATTCTTTTCTCAAGTATACAAAAAGCACAGTCGCGTTTACGTTCCCCATCCAAAACCGAGTCACCTGTTAAACATTATAAACAATGTCAAACAGAAAGTTCGTCATAAGAAACACCATATATCCATAAATTAAACAAAGTAAGAAAAACATAGCAACCCGTAAACTATATTCGGGCAATCAATTTGAGGCAGACATATTAAACTAACTCTGAAAGGAGACTTATGAACTCTTCCAATTAGCCTGTCAACAAGTTCTCCAAACACACTAAAGAGCAACCAGAGACATACCAAGCATGATTTTAAATTAGGATACAACGGACAACCCTAATTTTGATATGAAATTGACGTACATGGCTGAAATAGGACCAGAAAATAGCGATTAAGCTCGTAGACATAATATAAATCACTGTTCTACAACAAAATCAATCTCCGGTGGCGGAGAAGGAGGGAGAGAGAGAGAGAGAGACGTACAAAGAGAGGAGTGTTGGTGAGAGAGGCAGAAATTGGCGAGAGGAGGGGTGTAGGTGAGGCACTGGAGAACGCTGTTGAGATAACAAGTGTTGCCGAGGTTCCGCAACCCTAGAGGCGGACCGTTCTTCCGCTTCTGACTCAGTAGACTCGGCATCCAGCTCATCTGCAGTTTGAATCCCATCAAACATCCCGCCGCAACCGCTCATCCCTCGCTCGCCGCAACGGCACCGCAAATCGCCGCGATCGCATATCTGTCCCTCTTCCGCTTAAGCCTTTCTCCAAGCTTTTTCCCGCTCTCCTTCTCTCTCCACCACGCGCTTCGAATTCCTATCCTATCATTACTGTTAACGGAAATTCTAGGCGATGATTCACTGTTTTGGGGAAGATCTTTGTGAGATCGATCGGCAGTTTGGTGGAGGTAACTGCAGAGACGCGCCTTCAACAAACCCAAACAATCCTCGCGGAGGCTTCGTTTTCTTCTTCACTTTCTTTCCCTCTTCCGGTTTTTTTCTATTATTCCTTTTTCCTCAGAAAAAACACGTAAAAAAACCTACAGCGCGACATAAAAAAAAAGGGAGCCTACAAATGGGCCGAGCTAGGTAAATTTATTGGGCCTTCCCCTATATTTCTAGGCTCATATCGGAATCAAGCTAAATAAAGACATTTTTTCTGTTAACAGAAATGTTGATTTTATCTCTCGTTATTATTCGGATATAAAGTATTAGATATTCCGGAAAAGAGACTTTAATATATTGTTAAAAAAATTATAGTATCATATGTATATTATATATATATATACATGTATATATTATCAACATATTTGTATATATATATAGGTGTTATAACTATACTATATGCATATAACATATATCATGTATATATTATCAACATATTTGTATATATATATAGGTGTTATAACTATACCATATGCATATAACATATATTTGTATATTATATATCATATATCATATGATATTATAAATATATCTTTTGATATATATATATGTATGATATATATATATATATATATATATCTAATGAACTATAAAAATATGAAATTTATCCTAAAGAGAACGATGAGATATTTGAAATTCGCAAGTTATCTATTGAATTGAATGATTGAATTGTCTATCTATAAGCAAATTAATATGATTCTTCAATTTGACAGAGATTTGAAATTTGTAAGTTGTGTATTGAATTGAATGATTATATTTTCTATTTATAGGTAAATGAATATGACTCTTCAATTTGACAGAGATTAAAAATCATAATTTTAAATATGATCATTTAATTAAATTTTAGACCTTTACAATTTTATATAATTATAAAAGTATAATTATAATATTATTCATTTAATGTCTATTGACTATCTCGTTAAAAACTTTATCATGAAAAAAATTTTGTGGGATAAAATCATTATGAGAGAAAAAAGATTGTTGCCATAAAAACTCCTTGATTTATCAAGCTTTTGTTTCTTTACAAGATTCGAAGAAGATGCATCTCAATATTCTTAAATGTGTTTTCTTAATGTTGAAGAAAAGAGCACCTTTGTGAATAGATCAATTACATTAACACCAACTTATTTCTTTCTCAAGCTTTTAGGTGTATGGAAAAATTTTGGAGGTATATGTTTTATTATATCACTTTTTGATGTATTATGAGTTTAAATGGTTAGTCGATAATCCACATGTTTCTTGTATCTAAGCACATACATTTCTAGTTATTTCATAGAGTGCAATGATCTCAGGGTGATTTGAAGGTGTTGCAACTAATGTTGCTTATAAAAGCAACATACCTCCAATTGTGAAAACATATATAGTTTTTATGAGGATCTGATAAATAACATATAACTGCAAAACCAATCAACTCATATTTGAAATCTATAGGATAAAATATTCCTAAATCAATTATCCTTTGCAAATACTGAAAGATATGTTTAATCCATGTTCATGACAATGTGTAGGGGTGAACTATATCGTGACAAAAGATTAGTAGCAAACCTATATTAGGACGAGTGGATATAAAAGAGTCTTTATCACACTCATATATGAACGATCCAAGTATCTCTTCATTATTTTCACAAGGACAAAATTGATCATTTTTAACATTTAAAGACCTATATACTATTGGAGTGTTTAATGGATTTGTTTTGTCCATATTAAAGCGATTTAATACACTCTTTGTATAATTTGATTGATGTACGAAAATATCATTCTTTAGATGCTCTATCTATTAAACTAAGACAAAACATTGTTCGTCCAAGATCTATCATTTCAAATACCTCTTTTAGATAATTTTGAGCATTTCCAATCTTCTTTAAGGTCTTAAATATATTCAGATCATCCACATAAACAGCTATAATCACAAATTCACTTGTTGTTTTCTGAATAAATACACAAAGATAAATAAATTTATTCACAAATCTTTTTTGTAATAGATATTCACTTAGACGATTGTACCACATACGTCTAGATTGTTTTAAAAATTCATATAAAGATCGTTCAATTTGATTGCACACATTTCTTTGGACTTAGAGTTTGACGTTTTTTATATTCTTAATCGTTCATATATATATCATTATCCAAAGATCCAAATAGATATGTTGCAACCACATTCATAGATACATATCTAACTTTTTGGATTTTGTTAAACTCATCAAATATCTAAATGTGATTGCATCTAAAATATGGAAATATATTTCCTTATAATCAATTCTAGGTCTCTGGGAAAACCCTTGTGCTTTGTTAATTGTTATTCTAATAAGAATAAATTCTCAACTTTAAAAAGAGGAATAAAAAAGTCTCACAGATTTAACATGGAAAACACAATCATTGTTTAATTTGAAAATACAAAAGATCATATATTTGCAAAATATTGCAAATCAAGTGCCATATGGATTCCATGATACAACACAGGTTACAAAAGTATATATATCGTTTGGAACTAGACATGCTCGTATAGAAATGCCAAAAAGTCATGCGGACGAAAGAATGTCAAATGAGTCTTCAACACGCTTGAAGCGTGGATGAACATTTGGTTTGACGATAAAAATAGTTAAAAGATAAAGAAGTTTGACAATGATATTGACTTTCAGATCATAGAAATCATAAAAAAGAAACAAACCAGGAAAATTATAGTATATAGAAATTTAAAATTATAATTATAATGAAGAATCCAAACCAAGATGAGTGTCTGAATATAAAAGAAAAGTATTTCTATGCTACTCATTAATTCTAATATCTGCTAGTATAAATACAAATAACTTCAAAAACTCAAACAGACACGAACAGAATCCAAAGAGCTCATATCAAGTTCCAGATATTCAAATAACTTCTAAGTATGAAATAAACTCTCTGACATGAACTGCAATCCGTAACCAATATTACCAGCAGCGAAAACTAGCGATCGGTTCAAAAATCGAAATCAATACGAAGAAATGCTAACAGCGCGCACAAAAAAAAAATACGATATGCACTACGGATCTGAGGAAGAGGAGAAGAAGCGGACTAAACCTTACTGAAAAATATTTGAACGCTGGAGAGAGCAATGTAAGTATAGGCCACGAATTCCTCTCTAAGGAGACCCCTGCTCCGATCCGCCACCGCCATTGAAGTCGAGAATTATGATCTCCGATTACCGAGAACAATGTGTTTTTCTTGTTCTTCTTCTTCAGAAAACATTCCACTTCTTCGTTCCCCACAGAAAAAGTGAAACTAAATAGGGGTGGGGGGTGAGAAATGCCGAACTGTGGGGTCCACTTTGAATATCATCATCACCCGGGTGCTGTGTTTATGTTCCGGGTCGGGTATCCGGTAGTGGGCCTTTATTTTTTACAGAAAAGATATAAGCCCAAAAGTAGTCTGAGAGTATTTTCTTCATTTCTTTGGAGCACTTAATTTTCAAAATAGCTATTATAAGCACGAGATTCCCGAAAGAAATACTTGAAACGATATCGCATGGAGAAGATTATCAAAGTGATAATAGAACCCACCACATTTCTAAACTCTATACTTCTTGTCTTTTTGGATTTTTATTCAAGAAAAAAAAAATTATCTGTTAAAGAAAATTGGAAGATTGGGTTATGTGAGAATCTAAGGATGTGGACCCATCTGCTCTTTGTCTTCTTCTCTTCCTCCATTCCTCACCTCCAAATTCTCATCCATATAACTTTTCAACTCATAAACCATCCCCTCACAAAAACCAATGCTTTATACTCATCCCATGAATTCACATCTTTAACCACATACTTCAAATATATATATATATATATATATGTAAGTTTCACACCACATCTCTCTCTCCAAGGTTCCATTTCTTGCTGTTTTATCCCACCAAGGTTCGTATGATCAAACTCTTCTATATTAATTCCTTCGAATAGAAATAGAATTGAAAGTACGGTTATGAAGTTATGTCACTTCGTTCTTTCTTTTTTTTGCTATGAAATCAAAAGGTTGAGTTAAGATGGAGATCACAAATGTGAGCGAGTATGAAGCCATCGCGAAACAGAAGTTACCTAAGATGGTGTATGATTATTACGCTTCTGGTGCAGAAGATCAATGGACGCTACAAGAGAACAGAAACGCTTTCTCAAGGATCCTGTGAGTTCCTTTTTTATATTTTGGTGCATATTAGAATTTGGAATTTCAATTTACCTGTTTCTTTTGTCTTAGGTTTCGACCTCGGATTCTGATCGATGTGAGCAAGATTGACATTACAACCACCGTCTTAGGATTCAAGATCTCCATGCCTATCATGGTTGCTCCCACTGCGATGCAGAAGATGGCTCATCCTGAAGGTTAGACGCCTCCTGTGTGTTTTTTCCTGAAAACAAACTTCTAGAAAATGAACTAAAAGCTTAGAAGTTAGAGAAGGCTAGTTCCAATGAAAAGTTGTAAACTAATGCAGGCGAAAACGCTACGGCTAGAGCTGCATCGGCCGCTGGCACCATCATGGTAAACTTCTTTCTTCTTGAAGAGTTTCATTAATGGTCTCTCATGATTCTCTTCCATTTCTGGCTCTTTCCACCAATTATTCTTAGGCTAACTCTTGGATTTGAGTTCTTACCATGATGTATCAGACTTTGTCTTCATGGGCCACTTCCAGTGTCGAAGAGGTTGCTTCAACGGGACCAGGGATCCGTTTTTTTCAGCTCTATGTAAGTAATGCCATATAGCGTATTCTTGGAAATAGACTAGTTAGACATGATGGTCATTCGAGGTATTCGTGCTGAATAGGTCTACAAGGACAGAAATGTGGTTGCGCAGCTGGTGAGGAGAGCCGAAAGAGCTGGATTCAAAGCCATTGCTCTCACCGTGGATACCCCAAGGCTTGGTCGCAGAGAATCTGACATCAAGAACAGGTAAACCAAGTCAATTCAGATTTCACCAAAGTTTGTTATTTTTCCCGCACATATTGCAAGGAAACAGTAAGCAATTGCCGCTTGTTTACTCAGATTCACTTTGCCTCCTTATTTGACATTGAAGAACTTTGAAGGTCTCAACCTCGGCAAGATGGACGAGGTAAGTATTTTTCAGACTGTATATAGTATTATAAACTGCATGCTGATGCAATGATACTGGCTCGGTTTCCCGATTTTTCCTAACCCGTTGTGTTTCCACTCCGCAGGCCAATGACTCTGGATTGTCTTCATATGTTGCTGGTCAAATTGACCGTACCTTGAGCTGGAAGGTAATAGAATCAGCATACTATGAAATAGTCAGGTAATTGGAGACTCAATAGGAATTGATTTGCTCTAATAACTTACATTTTTTTACAAACAGGATGTCCAGTGGCTCCAGACAATCACCAAATTGCCGATTCTTGTCAAGGGTGTTATGACAGCCGAAGATAGTGAGTTAATGTTACGATAAACTGTCTCACGTAGGATAGTACGTGAACTTTGGATTCATATATATGATACTAGGCAACCCTAAACTCTTGAACTAGCTTTTGAGATTAATCAGGCCTAAATCCATATTTGACATGGTATCAGAGTCTGGTTCGTCCCGATTTGAATATACCGATGTTGGACTCTAGGACCAAACCTGGCGTGAGGCGGAGTGTTATGATAAGTTGTCGCACATCGATTAGGACATGAACTTTGGACTCATATATATGGTACTGGACAACCCTAAACTCTTGAGCTAGCTTTTGGGATTAGTTAGGTTCAAGCCCATATTTGACATGGACGTGAGACAAAGTGTTATGATAAGTTGTCCCACATCGATTAGGACATGAACTTTGGACTCATATATGGTAGTGGACAATCCTAAACTATTGAGCTAGCTTTTGGCATTATTTAGACTCAAGTCCATATTTGACATGGTATCAATGGCTTTTGGGATTAGTTAGACCCAAACCCATATTTGACATGGTATCCGAATTTGGTTTGACCTGGACGTGAGGCAGAGTGTCATGATAAATTGTCCCACATCAACTAGGACATGAACTTTGGATTTGTATATATAGTACTAGGCAACACTGAACTCTTGAACTAACTTTGGGATTAGTTAGATCCAAACCTATATTTGACATTTAAAATCTGAAAATTAAATGCTTCATCACTTTGGTTAATAAGGATATCTTACCATGACGATTATTATCTTTGAACAGCAAGGATAGCAATTCAAGCTGGTGCAGCCGGTATCATTGTCTCAAACCATGGAGCTCGCCAGCTTGACTATGTCCCTGCCACAATCTCGGCCCTGGAAGAGGTAACATCATTCTTTACCTGGCACGTCGATCTGCAATGTTGTCCATGTGTTTTCGGCCAACAACTTCAATCCCGTCTTCATGAGTTCAGGTAGTCAAAGCAGCACAAGGCCGAGTTCCTGTCTTCTTAGATGGTGGTGTTCGCCGTGGCACTGATGTCTTCAAAGCCTTGGCGCTTGGGGCCTCTGGTATATTTGTAAGTATCAAGCTTCATCCTATACTCCTGCTGATTATATTGTCACCATTACGTACCCTAAAGCTAAGTTCTGTAACATATAATGATTCCCGCGATCCAGATCG